>JAQSVH010162036.1:3757-19699 GCA_029448705.1 Adansonia digitata | reverse complement strand
GATGGATATGACATTTTAAGGATTTTTTTTTTGTAAGATATAATTAAAATAGAAAATTAACCAAGTATGAAATTGCATTAATTCATCTTAAATCAACATAAATGTAATTACTATGTAATTAAAACTTGTACTAGAATTGGGCACACTCAACGTTATGGGCAAAAAAAAAAATAAAATTTTTAAAATAAATTTAAGAAAATTATTAGATTAATATGTAAAAAATATATGTAATATTTTTAAGTGGCCAGTTACTTTAAAAGTTAAATAAGTAGATTTTTTTAAATGCAGATAAATAAAAAAATATGAAAAATATTTTACAAAAGAAAAAAAATTTAAATTTGAGTGGGCATT
The DNA here is from genome assembly GCA_029448705.1 of Adansonia digitata. NCBI lineage: Eukaryota > Viridiplantae > Streptophyta > Magnoliopsida > Malvales > Malvaceae > Adansonia > Adansonia digitata. Next base: position 19,348 of record JAQSVH010162036.1, on the reverse strand, counting down.
TCTTTTTTTTTTTTAATTTCAGTTTTTTAAGAAGTGGGTAAATAATTGAAATACCCTTAATTTTATTTTATATTATAATTATAGTTTGGTTTATATGTAATTTCACCAACTAAGTTTGTGCCCGGTTAAAGCCCAAAACACTCTCAAACTCCGAAGGGCCAATCCACCTAACAACCGAGTCTAACCCACTATCCGAAGTCCAAACATGCCCGACCCACCAAGATCTTCTTTCTTCTCAAAAACTGAGGCAGAATTTTGCGAAGGTATCCCCGTTTTTTCATTGTGCTAAAACTAGTTTTACTCTCAACTTCATCACCCGATAACCCATCTCCGGCCGCCGCATTTCATCTTTCGCCGCCGTCTTCTTGGAATTCCTCCGAATTTCTGGTAACTCGCATCGGACTTATTTCTTTTTTCTTTCTATCTTTTTTTTTTTTTTTCTTTTGGATTTGCTCAGCTAGCAATTATGGGTTAGTGGAATTTACTTTTTCGCTAATTTTCTAGGTATGCTTTTGGAGAGTTTCGTTTTGAATTCATTAAAGAAGCTTGTTGTAATTTACATACTTTAATCCAAACAAAAACAAAAAATATACATGCTCTAATATTTTTGAAATGGAAAACTTTTTAGGTTACGTTTTCAGAGCACAACTTTAGGTACTGTTTGATATATATATATATATTGTTTTAGGAAGTAGAAATGCAAAAACAGCTCATTTGGATGTTAGTGAATTGTAAGGTTGAAGAATCAGAACAAAGATTGTGATTTTACTTTTATGTAGAAAAATTGCATTTTTTGTTTCGCCATTCTTGAAGAAGCAAAAAGTGAATGGCAAAAGCAATAACCAAATACAGGCTTGTTTGTCTTGGTTTTAGATTTTTCAGTTTGATTTTGTAATACTTGCCCATCCTTGGTATGATTCCAGGTTGTGCATCCAATTTATGTTGTGATCTTTTTATGAAATGAATCACATATCATTTTGTTCTGATGGTCATTCACGGTTTCTTTGCAGATAAGTCATTGAGTGTTTCTCTTATTTGCAATGGAGAAGGATGGATATGATAGGGAAGATAATGCTTTGAGAGAACGCTGGGATGGAGCTTACAGCGATGAATTAGAGCAAAATGACAAGCATCGGAGTAAGGACAAGAAGAAGAGCGGCCGAGAAGAAGAAAAGGATCATCGAAGTAGGGATAGAGAGCGGGACCGTTCTAAGAGAAGCAGTGATGAGGTCATGAAAGAAAGGGAGAAAGAGTCTTTGGAAAAGGATAGAGTGTCGACCAGGGAACGGAGGAAGGATGATAGAGATGAGCATGGGAAGGACAAAAGCAGAGATAGTAAAAGGGAAAAAGAGAAAGATTATGACAGGGACAAGCATAGAGAGAAAGAACGTGAGCGTGACAGAGAGAAGGATCGAAAGGAGCGAGGAAAGGAAAAGGACAGGGAAAGGGACAGAGAGTCCGAAAAGGAGAGGGGAAAGGATAAGGGTAGAGATAGGGAAAGAGAAAAGGAAAAGGAAAGAGACAAGGTGAAGGAAAGGGAAAAGGAGAGAGAGAAACTGAAGGATCGAGACAAGGATCGGGAAGGTGAAAAGGATAGGGATCGTGAGAAGGGAAAGGAGAGAAGTAGACAGAAAAATAGAGAGGCAGACCTAGAGAAGGAGAGATCAAGAGATAGGGATAATGCAGTTAAGATAAACAATGAGGAAGATTATGAAGGAAACAGAGATGGAGAGATTGCATTAGAGTATGAAGAGCGTAGGGATAAGGATGAAGCTGAATTGAATGCTGGAAGCAATGTAGTTGTGGTGCAGGCATCTTCATTAGATCTTGAGGACCGCATCGTGAGGTGAGTGAATCATTTAGTAACATTTGACCTTAAATTGTCTGTATATTTGACAATTTCCTGCTGCTTCATCCCATCTTTCTATAATGCATTGATGGTAGACTTGTTATGTATAACAAAGCTCCGAAAGGCATTATGTATTGAGTTCTATAGCATACTTTACTGGATGGAAAATTTTAAATTATGCAGTAATTTGGAACTTTAGTTTTATATACGCAAGCATTTAAAATATTTGGTGATCAGGCCAAAAGGCTTCTCTAGATGCGTGGCTCAAGCTTTATTTCTGAATTTGATGACATAATTGGCCATTGATCTGATAGTATATCTTGGTGCGTTTGCATTAATAAATGGAATTTTTTTTTTCAGTGTTGAATAACTGCTTTCGGAGGGTAATTTGGTCTAAGTCATGTTTGGTTTTCTTTAGTACAATGCTTAACCTAGTGCAAGTATTTATCTTTGCCTTTGCCTTTGCCTTCTATTCATCTTCTCAGAATGAAAGAAGAAAGATTGAAGATGAAATCTGAAGGTATTTCAGAGATTTCAGCATGGGTTAGTAGAAGTCGTAAGCTTGAGGAGAAAAAGAATGTTGAAAAGGAGAAAGCCTTGCAACTTTCAAAGATTTTTGAAGAGCAGGTATTTTCTTTGTTCTTTCTTTTCTATGATACTTTATTTCTTCTCACATTTCAGTTATTTGCTAGTGATATTAATGATTGTAATAAATTAATGCTGTGGAATAAATTTCTCAGGATAATTTCGTTCACGGGGAAAATGAAGATGAGGAGGCCGATAATCTTGCTACTCGTATGTTTGCTTTCCCTTGAGAGTTTTCTCTTTGTAATAGCAGTTACGTATTTGAAGTGGTCATTGTATTTTGAAGAAAGTTAAGCAGCATACTGTTGGTGGCATCATATTGTTACTGCCATATTCATCCATGTTTGGCCTTTTTGTGATGTCCAAACCAAACACTGAAACTAAATACGTGAAGAACTGAATTATAAAATAAAGCAAATAATTTTAGGATATAGGAACCAAGGTTTTATTTTAAGTACCATGATTTTTTTTTTTGGGGGGGGGCACTTGTATCCCAGCATCTGATCTGATTGGTTCATTTTTATATTGACAATCCGTTAACAGATGATCTAGCAGGGGTTAAAGTTCTTCATGGCCTTGACAAAGTAATGGATGGTGGAGCTGTTGTTTTGACACTCAAAGATCAGAGCATACTTGCTAACGGTGACATTAATGAAGGTAAACACCTGTTGTGTGTTACTCCTATATGTTTTGGCTATGTTTGTGAGGGGACTTAGATTTTTCTGTAACAGAGTTTCTGGTATGATCTGACAGACATTGATATGCTTGAAAATATTGAAATTGGAGAGCAGAAACGGCGGGATGAGGCTTACAAAGCTGCAAAAAAGAAAACCGGGGTTTATGATGATAAGTAAGATTCTGTTTCTATAATGTGTGAATTTCTCTGCGTTTCTGTTGATGACTATGCATTTGCTCAATTCTAGCACAGATATACATAATCACAAACTACTCTAGGTTTGGTTACGGGAATGATTTTCCTTTGCTATACGAAACAGTTGATTTGTATTTAAAGTAGATTCTGTTTCTATAATGATTTGTATTTACAGCAAGAAATTTGTAACATGTTGCATGGGACAGGAAATTAAGGATTTGAGACTAAATTTAGCAGTAATTGAGCTCAAAAGGATCAGAAATGCAGGGGCATTTAGGCTTTTGGGAGTTTTGGTATTGGATTAAGATTGGGTTGAAGAAATTGTGTTTTGGAAGACTGTTCAGCCGTTTTTGTTTTTCGAATGGTGAACAATTATGTTACTCCAATTCTTTATTTTTGCTAAAGTATATGTGTTCAATACATATATAAACATTGTATGGGGATACGGTCCTCCAAATAGATTGAAAAACTTAAAATGATAAATTTAGCATACCTCTATGAGGCACATAGCTATATCCGACGCTCACCCCATGTCTGAGTGACGTAGGTGGACAATAATTAGGGTTGAGTATTTGTATCTGATTGGTTGGTTGAGGTAGCTGTAGATGAAATTTAAGAGAAGTATGTATGGTTTCTGGCCATGTTTCGAATCTTAATTCTCTGTGAACACGATGTAAAATTGAATAGAGAAGAAATCCTTAATATTCATACTAGCAGCTTTAGGAGTCATAGAAGGTGTTTGGCTTCACACATTTCAAAAGTAATAATGCTTCGAAAACTTTTGACACTAGTTCTGTATCCCAATCTCCTGGTAAATAAAGACATTTAAAAATACTTTTTATGGTTCATAATTTGGGTTTGAAATTTGGTGGTTTTGGGCCTCTTGGGTGGATTTTGGGATTATGAGTTCTCTATGTGCTGGTATAAAGTTACAAGTTAAGGTGATGTTACTGGTAGTCAATTGATCATAGGCAATGGATGCTGGAGGCGGAAGGAGAGACATGCTGATCGAGAAAAATCGAGAAAAAGGAAAAAAAGAAAGAACAAATGAAATAGAAAATGATAATCTTGCTTGATTTGTCTTTTACATCAGCTTCCACATAACCTCTTCTTGTAACATGGTTGGATCTGATGGATCTGAAGGATTCTTTTATCAGTTTACCTCAATTGAGTAAAATCTAATACGTTATTGAAGAAAATAATAGGTCAAAGTCATTTATTGACTTTTTCTTTCAAAATTTTGGTTCCTAATCTGGGTATTTAATTTTATGTTATAATTTGCCATTTTTTTTTTGGAGTGTAATTCATCTATTAGAATATTTGGAATTTACTTTTAAATACGGATTCTGCTGATTTAGGTTCAATGATGAGCCTGGTTCAGAGAAAAAGATACTGCCACAATATGACGATCCAGTTGCGGATGAGGTTAGTTTATATGCTTTGCACTCATTCTTAATCTGTCTTTTCCTTTTTGAATTCCTGCTAAATCCTATCTTTCAAAATTTCCTTTTATTTTATTGGAAGAAAAGTGACATTTGGTAATTGGTGGCTGTGTTTATTTAATATTTACTTTAGGGTGTAACTCTGGATGAAAGGGGGCGCTTTACTGGTGAAGCAGAAAAGAAATTAGAGGAGGTAATGTGTTTTTAATGATTTTTTTGAGTTGTTGTTACAAACATAATTTAACATTCACTTGTTAATGATGTTTCCTTCCTTTTTTATTTTCTTTTCTCTCACTTGGCAGCTCCGTAAGAGGTTACAAGGTGTTCCCACAAATAAACATGTTGAAGATCTTAACAATGCTGGGAAGATATCATCAGATTATTATACCCAAGAGGAAATGCTTCGATTTAAAAAGCCGAAAAAGAAGAAAGCTTTGCGGAAGAAAGAGAAGTTAGACATAGATGCCCTTGAAGCAGAAGCTATCTCTGCAGGGCTGGGGGCTGGAGATCTTGGTTCTAGAAATGATGCTAGAAGACAAGCAATTAGAAAGGAGGAGGCCAGATCTGAGGTTGAAAAGAGAAATAATGCATATCAAGCAGCTTTTGCCAAAGCAGATGAGGCATCTAAATCATTGCGGCTTGAACAAACTCTTGTAGTTAAACCTGAGGAAGATGAAAATCAAGTGTTTGCGGATGACGAAGAGGACCTTTATAAATCCCTTGAAAGAGCAAGGAAACTAGCTCTTAAACAGGAAGAAGAAAAATCAGGTCCTCAAGCTATTGCACTCCTCGCTACTACAGCCGCTAGCAGTCAAACTGCAGATGATCAAAATACCTCAACTGCAGAGGCCCAAGAAAACAAGGTTGTGATCACAGAGATGGAGGAGTTTGTATGGGGTCTTCAGCTAGATGAAGGTTTGCTTTTGTTTTTCAAAATCTATGCTACCATGCCTCTTGTTTTTACTTTTGTCTGCTGCCAGCTACTCCATCATCTATAAAAAATCTGGATTATAATGTAGCCTCATGTTCCTGCAGGGGGGTAGGCCCTTGTATTTTTTTTTTTTTAGGTTCTAGATTTTCACCTGTAATATGCATTTTTTTTCTTCTTAAATTTGATCTTACTTTTTAACGTCTCCTTTTTCTTTTTTCTTTTTTTTTTTTTTTTCTGCACATGCCTTTGTTACACCAGCCTACATGACCCCCCTTCTTTTGATAATAAAAAATAGAGAATCTATTTATCATTTGTTCTGGGTAAATAATAACATCTTATGCTGGTTTGGTCTTCAGAAGCCCATAAGCCTGATAGTGAAGATGTTTTCATGGATGAGGATGAAGTGCCGGGAGCTTCTGAACAAGATAGAATAAATGGAGCAAATGAGGTGGGAGGATGGACAGAAGTTGTTGATACTAGTGCTGATGAAAAGCCTGCTAATGAAGACAAGGATGAGATTGTTCCTGATGAAACCATTCACGAAGTTCCAGTTGGTAAAGGATTATCAGGTGCACTGAAGCTGCTTAAAGATCGAGGAACACTTAAAGAAAGTATTGATTGGGGTGGCCGGAACATGGACAAGAAAAAGAGCAAACTTGTTGGCATTGTAGATGATGATCATAAAAATGATAGATTTAAAGATATTCGCATTGAGAGGACAGATGAATTTGGTCGAATTGTAAGTACTTAAACTTGATCCATTGCTTTCTTAAGTGCCGTGGGATGTGGCTATGTTATATGTTGTAAAGTGGTTTAATGTTCTGTACCATGTGTGGAAAGGTGGACCTCCCATTGATTGGGAACAATGAAGAGTCACAGGCCTGATCTTGTATACTCGAGGCTTTAACTAAATATGCTGAGATCACACTTCTTGCTAAACTTAATTCCTGTTTTAGGTAAACAATTTATCAGCAGGGTTATTATTGACAGAAACTTTTTATGCAAAATAGAGCAGTAAGTTGTTTCTTTGTTTGGCTAGCTGCATAATGTAAAATAACAGAAAAACCTGTGTCAAGGATTAGAAATGTGTTAAGCTAATGATCCTGCTGAAATTTAGTGTTTCTGGTATCAGATTGTGATCTAGAACTAGTCTAATATTTATATATTAAATAATAAAGTATGTATTATGCTTTTATCAATAAAAAATTTTTCTGAATGTATGTGTTGTTATGTTTGGATTTGAGCTTACAACTTATGAATTTCTTTTCTTCTCCAGATGACCCCCAAGGAAGCCTTCCGGATGCTTTCTCATAAATTTCATGGTAAGGGACCAGGCAAAATGAAGCAAGAGAAACGGATGAAGCAATATCAGGAAGAATTGAAGCTGAAGCAAATGAAAAATTCAGATACACCTTCCCTTTCTGTGGAGAGGATGAGGGAAGCTCAAGCTCAGCTTAAAACACCCTACCTTGTCCTTAGTGGTCACGTCAAACCAGGGTATGTTTTTTGTTTCCTGAGGTTAATTTGTGATCTCTGCTGGCTGAATTTAAACTAAGGTCCTAGTTCAAGAAAACAAATTGTCATATCATATCAGCCACGTAGAATTAGGATTTACCATCCAGTTTCTCTTCTTTTTTTTTTTTTTTGTCCTGTCCTCTTTTTCACGGCCTACTTGCAGCAGAACTCTTCCCAACTCTCTCTTTTTCTTAACGTCTGTGTTTTGAATGCAGATAGTCAAAGCTTCTTCTGCGTTATATTAGGCAATATGTTTTGTGGTGTCCAATGCTTGGTACAGTTTTTTGGAGTTATCTTTTTTTTTTTTTTAATCTGATGATGAATTCAGTCTCGGTTGCCCATTTCTACTTACCTGTAGTGTCAAATAGAAAATTTATATCACAGGTATCCTCAAAATATTAATTTTCTGAATGGATATTGTACAATCTTGGTTTTTGAAATCAACTTGGCCCTCTCCATTGGTAGTTTTATTTTATTTATTTTAGGATTGTGACCTTGTGGCTATTAGTCTGATATGCATTTACCGGGACTTGTCCTTGCGGGAAATGGAGCTTGGTTTACTATTTTTGGCTGTTGATATGGCTTGCCATTGCTTATAATTTTGATAATCTATTAATTTTAATTGCTTGTTTATTAAATTTGAATAATGTTGCAATCTTTCCTCATTTCTTTCTAAGTTTAATTAATTTCCAGACAAACGAGTGATCCTGCAAGTGGCTTTGCTACTGTTGAGAAGGATTTTCCAGGAGGCTTGACACCTATGCTTGGTGATAGAAAGGCAAGTTGATTCTTACTACCTTCTACTAGCATTGGTCATTGCTTTACAACATAATGAAAACTAGGCTTGTTTTGGCCATAGAATCCATTTTTAAGGCGTATGCCTAGTAGCTACTTCTTAGCGTCAGGCAACAAAAGTGCCTCAAACCCTTCTAGACTAGGTGCATTTGATCAGACACACGCCTGGTGCATCTAGACGTGTTTTTTCATACGGCAGTAGGCACAAAAAAACCTGCTCGTTAAAGTTCTCTAACTTACTGAGTATTCAACATGAGACATTAGATCATAAAGAAATCATGCATATTGGCCAACAAAAGAAAAAGAGAAAAAAAACCATTACTACGACTTACTAGCTGTAGATATTAAGTTGGTTTATTTATGTTTTTTTTTTTTTTGCTTGTCATTCCTTCCAACAGGTTGAGCATTTCTTGGGAATCAAGCGTAAGGCGGAGCCAGAGAATTCAAGCGCACCAAAGAAGCCTAAAACTTGAAATTTGGATATATTTTTGTTTTTATGGCATTATTTTCAGATGGTGAGAAGTAATTTTGGAATGGTAATTGCCAATCTACCATGATGGTGGTGGAGTACAATTTTCATATATAACGCTTTAATGTTCTAAACAATGCCGGTTATGGTTCAAATATCTATAACTAATCAGTGAGTCATTTTTACTACCTTTTTTTTTTTTTTTTTCCAATTTTAAACTATGAAAAAAGCGAAACAATGTGATTTAAGTATGAATTTAAAATAATTCGATGTTCCTAGATATATGATTTTTTTTTCTAAATTGACAATTTTTATTGTTACATATAAGGAAGTTATATGTGTGTATATTAAGGACCAGAAGGTAGGTCTATAAAGCACAAGAACATTCCTGCATGATCCCTTTACAAATTAAAAATGAAAAAAATAGGCCATGAGTTGAGATGATAAATTTTAAAAATGTATACAAGTAGTGGGCAAAAGTAGATTGATGGCAAACCTCCAAATCAAATTAAAGAATGAAAATGAGAGAAAGAAACAAGAAAGATAGGAGCATATGGTAGAAAGCAAGTGTTCATTAATTTATTTAATGAGATTACATGGATAAATAAAAGTCGTGTATAACTTATATATATATATATATACCGTATATTGATATAATTTTCTTAACTAATCATTTCAATTGCATACTACTTAAATCCAAGTTGGCATGGTTGCTAGCTTACTCTCAAGAAAATTTGCAAATATTATTGAATTCTCTAAACAAGCAGCAAAATTACAAACAGGAAATTAAACATTCTTAATAAGCAAGAAAGATATGGAAATGGGGAAATCAAATCTGTGAAGCGGGAAAAGCAAGGTAGGAATTTGTTACTCCAAGTTCATCACAAATTCAAGTTAGTAAGAGACTAAAAATACTGTTTCTGAAGCTACTCAACAATAGACAGCACATGTCAATTGTTAAACAGAAACGTCAACTTCAGTTAAAAAAAAGGCCCTAAATTATCAAATCTATGATCTAAAGAAAATCACCAACAAAAGTGGGGGGAAAAAAAAAACTCATCTGAAATCTACAACCACCAATATTACATAATGTTAAGTAGCATCTCCTAGTTTCAACAAGTTGATCCATTAGCATTATAATATTTGATTACTTCCTTCGCTCATCTCTATTCTCTAGCTACAATCTTGAACTTTCCTGTCTGTTGTTGCTGCAAAACACAAGAAAACCCCATCAACAAAAATTTCACAAATCACATGTTACCAGCATATCAGTAACATCTCAATGAGAAGTAAATTTACAAGCTTGAAAATTCCTTGACAATTACTCATAAAATTTTAGTATTTAATAAAAGTAACATCATTTGCTTAATAGTAATAGTATATGATTTATAATAATAACCCTTAAATTAGAACAAAAAATCTTTAAAATTATTTAGAAAAAGCTTAACAAAAGTTTACCTTTTTCCACAACTCAGTGTGGGATTTGCAAAACCCAGCAACAACAGCACACTTCTTTCCTTGTTTATATTCAATGCAAAGATCTGCGTTCAATCCACAAGTGACATGGAACTCCAGCCCACATTTAGGTTCAGAACACTCAATAACACAGCCATTCCTACTTTTACAAACATAACATTTCCGTTTCCATCTTTTCTCAGGAACCTTAGAACAATCAATCCTTTCCCTCCCTTCAGGATCCTCAAAGAACACTTCAGGAACCAAAACAGCACAAACCAAATGTGCCCACTTTCCGTCAACATTTGTGGGCTTCATTGCACCTCCTTTGATTGGACATAACCAACAAGAAAAGGGTTTATCCTTGTTAATTTCCTCCGATCTGGAAGCTAAGCAAAGGCTGCAAAACCAATCACCTTCTGGGATTTGTTTTATCAGTGGATTTCCATAACATGTGGAATGTACCATTAAGTCACATCCATCACAAAATACTATTGGATCTGTTGGATCTCCATCTGTACTTTTACAAATATCACACAAAATCCCATCTTCTTCTTCTTCTTCTTCTTCTTCTTTGCTAGCTTCTTCGAAAAGTATGATTTCATTTACTTTATTTTCATCTTGGCTAATTTTGATGCATTTTTGGTAACTTTTTTCAGCTGGGATTTTCTCGTGTTGCTTCAAGTTCTCATTATTAACATTAAAAATGCCTTTTTTGGGACTTTTTGAAAGTGGGTTTTTCTTGGTTTTCTCTACCAGTGGGATTTCATTTTCTTTATTCTCTTCTTCTACTTCTTGCCTAGGTTCGACGCATTTTTGGGGACTTTGTTCTAGTGGGGTTTTCTTGCTTTGTCCCAATATCCTTTTTTGAGCATCAAAAATGCATTTTTTGGGACTTTTAGAAATTGGTTTGTTCATGTTTTCCTCTATTTCTACTTCCTTCTCATACTCTACATTCAGATCAAACGGCAAAAGTGGCTTACCAGGAACAAAATCAGGTTGCAAGGCCCATATCCTCTTCTTGGCTGGCAAGCAATATGTAGTAGCAGCAATTTCAGCGAGTGGAGGATCCCTGGACTCCTTCCTTTTCTTCGCCGGGAGGCGAAAAGAGTTAGCATTAGAGCTATTAAACTCCTCTTCTTGTTCCTCCTGTTGCTGTTGTAAAATCATAATTCTTTTCACAGGAGGCAACGCTTGGTATCTTGTATCCATTTTTTAGCGGTTTTTGTGAACAAGAAAGCAGAAATATTCTTTTGTATGGGATTTTTTTTTGAAGGCTTTGTTAGTGATTTTGGTGAAGAGGTAAAAGTTTGGATGTCGAATTGGAGGTTAAAGCAAAGGGGATTTCAATTCAGAATTTGAATGCCAAAAAAGAGGGGGCGGGGTTAGGGTTTGGAGGGCAGAGAAGCCGGGAACAGGGGAAATCCGTTTTACTTTTGGTTTATTTTCAATGGTTTCGAAATTTGGCGGTTAACAAAAGTAGAAGAACAGCCCCGCCAAATTTTGGCGCAAAAAAGATCTTTCCGGGGCTCGAAACCTGTCCATTTTGGGGAATTGAGTATAAATTAGGAAAAAAAAATGGTTACCTTAGCCCAATGCAATTCCGGTCCCTAAATCTTAATATATAGTTAAAAAATAAAAAAATAAGATACGAATCATTGTAGTTAGTGTCGTATCTGTATGTATTAAAGAATAGATATTTATCTTAAGATAACATAAATTGACATTAATATTATATTGTTTTATTTTTTTGTACCAATTTATATTGATTATAATTAGTTTGCACCAATTGTGACAAATGTTTTATTTTTATTTCTTTGAATTTTCACTTATTTAATTGTTTTAAAGCAATTTCTTTTTTTTTTTCATAATTACAATTAAAATAAAACATATCAAATTAAACTATTGAATCTAATTAATAATATACTATATATTTTAAAATATTTTAATATTCATTTATTTAATTAATTTTTAAATTTTAAATATTTATAATTTTAAAATTTATACATACATATATAAACATATATATTTTTTATACGTATATGTAAAGGAAATATATTTGTACGTTTACGATATATATATATATATATTAGTAAGAAACTTCAAAATAATATATATCTATATATATATATGAAAACAAATTTGAAAAATACCGATAAATCTTAAATGGCTCATTGAAACAAACATATACCGGTACATACTAGTAGCATAACAATAACAATACTAACTACTTTAATCTGAATAACAATTTTTTTTTTCAAATAAAAAAAAGGTTTGATCATTAATGAATGGTTTAGTTTTCTCTTTCCAACGTAAAACATTATATGTAAAAGTAAAAACTTCAAGAACAAGAAAACTAAAAGTAATTAATTTAAATACCCTTAAAATTCTTTTATTTGATCCTTATAAACATCCTCCCAATTTTGCATTCTGTTGGAAAACATCAGTTGAAAAAAAAAAAAAGCCATTACGGCCTCTTTGATAATACAGGGGCAGTTTGCATATCCAAGTCTTTCCCTTTTATTTGTTTTGGATTCAGGCAACTAACAATATCCAGTGTCTAAGGAATAAAACTGTAAGATAAACATGTGCATCTATAGCCATGTTTATCCTAAGCATATTGAAATATCCATAAAAATACATAATATTTGATACACGCATTAATGTTCATGTAACATTGACATCAACATATATCACTCCTGCTTCTGCTTTGGCACATCGTGTCTCCAAATTCCTGCTAATACACTACCAAAAATCGAGTGACATACGCTGGACACTGCACATGGTACGGCTGTCAGTGGATTCGAAAAATGCTGAGTAGCGAGAACAAGTCCAAGAACCGAGTTCTGAAACATGGATGAGGTGAATAAAGGATCAAGCATTATGAGAAAAGAAAATGACTAGAAGAATTATATAAGTATTATTCCTTATATGGTTCACGTAAAAATCATTCACAACATGCCACCACACTACTATTTTTCATGTCAAACAAACTATGATCGACGTTTTTAATGTTTCTAACTGCTTGAAACAGTTTGCGTACCTGCATGCCAACCTCGATAGAGATGGTTCGTGATGATGCCACGTCGAGTCCAAGCGCCCTTGAAAGGATATAGCCAAAGAAAAATCCAGATGCATGAAGAAGGGATGAAGAGAGCACAACTTGTGGACCAGATGAAAGTATTGCGGAAGCATTCTGGGCAATTGCATTTCCACACAGAATAGCAACAGTTCCCACAGCAATGGTTGGCATCACAGGAGAAACAAATTTAACCAGACCTTTGAAATACTGATTTATGAATGCACCACCCAATACAGGAAGAAGAACAACCTGTGGTAATAGCATGGTAAAGCACCAACCATGTCGATGATGAACTATGTTTGGAGAGGGGGAAAAAAAAAGGCAATGTGACAAGAGAATTCACCTGCAATGTTGAGTTTAGCAGTCCAGCTGCATCTACTGCAACATATTGCCCGGCCAGCTTGGCAGTGAGAAAGGGGGTCATAATCTGCACAGAATAAATGGAAATAAGAAGATATTAATTGACATGATGTCAAGAAATAGTTTTAAGAATGTGCTCCAACAGATATTACAATGAATCCTCTACTCCGGCAATATTTATCTTATTAAAACGCATGTCAATATTCTACTCAAATGGGATACAATCTTGCTTTATCACATGATATCCTAGATGGTTCTTTAAGAAAAAAAAAAAAAAAGGAAACGTCAGATGTTTGCCAAGTTCTTAAACATGTCAATGGAAATAGAACTCAATTTAACAATATCTTATCTGATATTATTTGTTGCCATATGTCAGCCCAGTTTCTTCCTTTTTTTTAAGAAAAAAAAGAAAAGAAGAAAGAAACAAATGGAAATTCACACCAGATTGCCATTGCAGGAAGAAATGGCAAAATTATGGCATCAAATATTTAGTCATTATTCAGCAGTCCTCAATGTAGGACGGTCATCAATCACAAAATTGCCCCCACAAGCAGATACCACAGTTAAGAGAGACGCAAGATGAGGTGTTTCATTGTAAAATATTTTATAAAAAACACCCATTAATGAGAAAGACGGGATGAGACAACAATTCTGGTTTACTAACCACTGCTGACAGAGTGCTTGCCGCAGTCATCAGCACGGAAAGTGCCACATTCCCTCTGGAAGATAGCAAGATCATCAGATCTTGTGGCAAATGCATCCATAATTAAAAGAAAAATGAATGATACTGATAGGAAAATTTGCATACCGGGCAAGATATGTGACAATGTTACTTGCTGTACCTGCAATGAAAAAAAGGAACTATCAAGAGGAAGACGAGGATGGAGAAGTAAAGTACATATCATATATGGAAAGAGTGATTAAAAGCTCTACCACCAGGACAGCAACCAACCAATATTAAACCTGCTGCAAAGTGAGATGGCAGATTCAAGAGCTTGCTCACAAAAAACCCAGATAAGGGCATCACCTGCAATGACAGTCACCCATTGTCTTCTATTTTATAAGTATTTGCGAATATGATGTGTTTGTGTGTGTGTGTGTGTGTATAAACATGCATATATATTGTAAAATCTCTCCAAATGCTACTGAAGCTTTGAGATTAGAAGCTTGCTTAGATATGCAATAAGTATAGAATTATATTGCTCTCACTGCAAAGCCATGTATTAAAGCGCATAATATTATATACAGTATGTCATTCTGCTCATGTGTGTGCATTCACATCGGTGCATTGTTGCAAGAAATGAAGTCCTTCAGTAGGTTTTTTTTAAGTTTGTGAAGGGAGCTTGACATAATGCTTCACAATTAATGATAAATGATCAAGTCATTTAAAATAAAGAGCTTCAACCTGTCCAATTCGAGGATTAAGATGACATCAAGATTGACAAGAAGAGAAGTTACTCAAGAAGTCAAAACTCAAATCATCAAAGTGTTCCAGTTGCGAGTTTACGATCGGCAAAATGGTAAAAGATAGCAAGCAAGAGTAAAGTAATAAACAAGAAGCAACTCAAGATAGGGGGAATATGTAATAGTCACACACTTGAAAAACCACCATGCAAGCATAGCAACTTTTCCAAAATCTTCCAATGCAAGCGAATAAAGTCCTATAGAAATTAACAACAATAAGATTGACTTTAGCCTGCCACACATGCTTGCCTGGGTGCCTGTATGCTTGACTTTTGCCTGTCAGCATTTTTTTTTTTTTTGGCTAACATTTTAATATTTGGGGATGGGGGATTTAAACACTACTCATCAAGCAGCGAGAACATGCACTAATCATTGAACCAAATGCTCGGGTGCAGTCTGTCAGCAAATTAACTTCAAATGTAACACAAGAAATTTGAATAACTAACTTAATATTTATTGCTACGGTACTCTAGTGTGCACATACAAGGTTATTACCGTAATTGGATTTAAACACTGAATTCGGATTTGGTAAGGGTTTTTTGGTAACAAGTATATGTAACGTAAGTCAACAAGGAAAAATTATTATATAGACATTTTGACCTTGTCAGCCCCAATACATCAAGATGTTGATCCATTTCCTAGGAGTAACAATGCAATGGATTAAAGTCCATGGATATAGCTATGACATTTTGAGGTGACATTACTTTAAACTCAGAAACTGTTACTCAAAAAAAATATCACCTCAGTTCATATTAATTTTGATAAATATATTA
>JAQSVH010162008.1:11186-25256 GCA_029448705.1 Adansonia digitata | reverse complement strand
TTTAGAAAGAAGAAAAAAATAATAATTTAATGGTTGGATTTCATGATAACATAATCTATGTTTTAAACTCAACCATTGGATTAAAATATCTCTTTCTTTTTCCTTTTCATTAATTTCGACCGAACAGAAAAATTATTGACTGTTCAAATGAATCTAAGGAGCATATGATGTTGTCATGCCTCTAGATTTGTTCATAAAAAAAATTAAAATTAAAATCTCCAGTTATTATTGACAATCACAAGTCAACTTTATTCGTAATATTAAAGTATATATATTTATGAGAAATCAGAATTAAAAACTAAATAATTGAAAAAAATTTAGAAAAAAAAAAACTGAATGTTGAGAGTTTGGAATAGAGCTCTAATTCATTATAACTAGAATTTGCACACACACATATTGCAGGTGGAAAAGAAAAAAAATTATTAAAAATATACGAAAAAAAGAAAAGTTATTTTCGTGGTTATTGGTTAAAGTAATTTTTAAAAATATTTATTTTTAATTTTAAAAAATAGTAAAAGATATTATTTCTTTATAAATATATATATATTTCTTTATATTTTGGTTTTTGTATAATTTTTTTAATTGAATTGATGTCATTTAATTCATGTAATCAAATTCAAGAATTGTCTTTGATCGATTTGATTTTCTAGCTTCTTTGCATCACAACATCGATGTTTGTTTTATAGACTTTTACATAATGATTTATTATATATAGTACGATACAGAACGTGCGTTATTTAAGCAAACATTTTGTTCATTTTTACTAAAAAAATAATTTATAATAATAAAAATTAATGAACTAAAAAGGCTAATTATTTTAAACTTTTTTGAATTTTCACAAGAAATTTAAATGTTAAATGGAATTGTAATTAAAAAAAAAAACATTCTAAGTGAAGTAAAAGGGGAAAGAAGAGAGTTTGAGAGATTTTCGGGTTCTTATTCCTACTAGGAATAATAATACTCCCATAACCAATCCTTCTGCCAATAGAATACGAATAGCTAACCACATATATATATATATATGTATTCCTTTCTTTTAATTTCACCCTAACTTAACCTATCTTTAGTGTTTTTTTTCTTTTATTTTCTCTTGGGTTTTTTGTTTTTCTCTTCTTTTTGAAGAAGTCAGCCATGGATAAATCGGCCATGTTGGTAGTTGAAAGTGAAATATGTCAAGAAGCTGTATTCAAGTGGTACTACAATGTGGGTTTGGGGATGAAGAACGTACGTCAACTTTCGTTGAAAGTGAAAAAACATCTTTCCGCCATGGGATGGGTTTTCTGGTATGCTCAGAAGAATGGAAAACAAGAACTGCGTTATCAATCACCCAATGGGAAGGTTTATTATTCACTCAAGTCGGCTTGCAAAAGTTTTATCGATGGAGGCGGAATGGGAGAAGTGACAATGGCGGCTCGAAACTTGGAACCCAAGCAACCAACGAAAAGGAAGTCTTTCAAAAGTTGTAACGATGAAGGTGTGGGAGATGGAACAATGGTGGCGGCTCGAAACTTGGAGCCCAAGCAACCAACGAAAGGGAAATTATTGGGTCAGGAGAATCAGCCATTGTTGAAATCTGTTCAACCCAAACCGTTGAAAAGAAGAAAAAAGCTGAAAAAACAAGAAAATCTAACCAAACCCCGAGTGCGAAAGGGTCCGGTTAATCCATCTCATCGTAACCCTAAAACCGTTCTCTCTTGGTTGATAGATAACAATGCTGTTTCGGTACTGGAAAGAGTGTATTATCGAAGTAAGGCAGGGAATCCGTTGATGAAAGGTCGGATAACTCGTGATGGGATTCAATGTGAATGTTGTTTCGAAGTTTTCACCCTCACTGCCTTCGAGGATCATGCTGGTAGTAGCAACCATAGGCCCGCTGCTAATATAATCTTGGACGATGGCAGTGGAAGGTCCCTTTCTGATTGTCAAAGGCTAGCTCGTGATTCAATGATGATCAAGGCGAGTTCTAATGTAGAGAGCCCTAAAACTGTGAAGGACAATTCGTGTGATGATCATGAGAATGATGCTGTTTGCTCAACTTGTCGCGATGGCGGTGAGTTGATCTGCTGTGATCATTGCCCTTCAGCCTTCCATTTGAATTGCCTCGGCCTAAATGAAGTTCCCGATGGCGACTGGTTTTGTCCATCGTGCTGCTGTGGAATTTGTGGCATTGGGTGTTTAAGTGATGGTAGTTTCCTTACTTGTCAACAGTGTGAGCTTAAATTTCATGTCGATTGTCTAAGGTTGAAGGAATCATCAAGCGAGCTGAAGGATTATCAGACTGGGAAAAACTGGTTATGTAGCCATACCTGTGAGAAGATCTTTGCTGGCCTTCAAAAGCTTACAGGGAAACCAATTCTAGTGGGGAACAATCTGACATGGACATTATTGAAGTCTAATGCTTGCACGGAAAGTGATGATACCGATCATGCTTATTGCCTGGAGACATCTGCAGAGAATCACAGTAAGCTGAGTGTTGCACTTGATGTAATGCACGAGTGCTTTGAGCCTAGTAAAGATGTTTACTCTGGGAGAGATCTAGTCGAAGATATGATTTTCAGCAGAGGGTCGAAGCTGAAACGATTGAATTTCAAAGGATTCTACACTGTGATTCTGGAGGAAAACGACGATCTGGTTTCAGTGGCCACCGTGAGGGTGCATGGAGAGAGGGTGGCTGAAATGCCCCTTGTTGCTACCAGGTTCAGACACCGTTGCCACGGCATGTGCCGAGTTTTGGTCAATGAACTCGAAAAGAATCTGGCGAAACTCGGGGTCGAGAAGCTGGTTTTACCTGCAGTGCCTAGTACAGTTGAAACATGGACTAAGAACTTTGGGTTCTCCCACATGACAGATGCTGAGAGATCAAAGCTTTTAAAATATACTTTACTAGATTTCCAGGGGACTATAATGTGCCAAAAACTCTTAGGACAGTAACATTGACTGATGATATAACATGTGCCTGTTTTCTGATACTTTCTTATGTGGTTCCAGACTCATTCCATGTACTTATTTGCTGCTTCGATGTATAGAGTATATATTAGTTATATTACCTGAACTCGTATTTTTTTGAAGTACCTATGTTCAACACCTGTCTAACACATATTTAGACATGAATAAAAAAATATGTAATTTTAGTATTTTATGTTTATATAGATTTTAATGCATTAATAATTCACATTATGTAGGATTTTGAGATAGGTATTCGTGTTGTTTCATATTTTTTATATTTTATACGTGTCATATTCGTATAATTATATTTAAAATTGTCAGGTTTATTCAAATCTTAAATAATGTTATGTTTTAAAAATGACTGCACGAATGATACGTGCATACACAGGGTAAATGTAAGAATTCAGCTTGACGAATAATAAATCAGGGTTTTAAACAATAATACTGGATGATGAGCTGGTAATTTTTATATGTAAACAAAAATAACAATAACTTACTGATTGAATGTAATTTCTTACATATGTGCATCACATATCCTTTTAAAGAACAACAGAATGGGAAAAAATGATTGAAAGTGGCAAATATATGTACATATACATTGACATCTAATATTTACGAGGGGAATAAGCAAAAAGCTATAGATGGGATTAGCATGCGATATCCGGAAAAAATTGATGTTGGATCGGATTCTAATCACTCCAATTATCCTGATCTTTATTGTGCCCTTCATCCTGCATTTTCATGTTTTGTAGTTAGAACATGCTTGTAGACAACCAAATGAGACACAGTCATAGAAAATGAAAAGAAGAATCTTCAACTTAGAACTAGCACCATGCCATCCGTAATCAGTTTTGGAGGGGGACCAGACAAGAATTTGTCGATCACTGCTGCCTCTGTATAGTTCCAGCCATAGCCTTTGTTTCAGCAAGCAGTTAACTTGGATGCCAGAGGAGTGGTCCTATAATGATTTCATAAAATTATTTCAAATGTTGCACTTCAAAAGTATGATCATTTATTTGCAAGAAAGGTGGAAAAACATGTATATTATAGCATTTTAGGGTATGAAAGTCGTCACGTCTTTATGTTTCTGATTTTCTGACCAAAAAATATCAAATCAATAGGTGGAGATGTCATGTCTCACAAATGTCTTGTTCATAATTTATAATTAAGCAGCATTAGCATAAAGGTAAAGGAGTTAGGTTCCTACTTGATCCCTGTGAACTAAACCAACAAAAATTCAGGGACTCATAGTGACCGCAAATTGTAAGGGACATATTATCAGACCAAACATCAAATGCCTAAAAAATTCGAGAAATGTTTAAGGAATAAATGCTCCAGAACAATATGATTATGAATATGAACTATACTCACAAAATCAAAGACAATGATGACATAGAATATTTTACTTTCATGACTGTCATGTACAGAACAAAAACATGGGCTGAATCCACTGATACGGTTAACTGATTGGCTTGCGCGTTTGTAGGCGCACCTTGTCGAAGTTTACAAGTTTATTGTACCCAGATCCAAGATCCCACAACCTTATTCTTGAATCACAACCTGAAATCAAAGGACAATGAGAGAGAGAGAGAGAGAGAGAGAGAGAAGGCTAAAACTTTTGTCAAAATTAACAAAAATCAGTCAAGTACAAAACAAGAAGGTTAAACTAGTTTCATTTATAGTTTTCTATGCAATCACAGTGGACTAGATTAAAGGACTTAGCAGTCAAACAGATGTCACTAAACCATCTCATAGACCACCATAACTGTTTGCTTACTAGAGAATCTGTGGTAGCCTATCAGGTAGCTTTAAACATTGTTACAAGGTGTCATTTAGGTGATTACATGTATACACATGCAGAAATAACAGCTAAGAAAATTGATTAAGATAGCAGATGATACTCTGTAACTGATGCCGTGTGATTGGGAAGTAAGGATATACCGTAATAAAACAGCTTCAGATAGAAATAACAGCCAAGGAAATAGTCAAACATCAACCTCCACTTAGAAGGTACATTCCATCTTCGGTTACTTTCAAACCAATTACAGTACCATAATGAGCAGTAGCATGATCCTGAATGGACTGCATCCTTGAATGTAGTCTTTGCGTTGCAGAGCCCTTAGCCGGCATTCGACCGCTGCTTGACTGCTTTATGCCATGCCCATTGGAATATTTCTATTATGGTGCTCGAGGTTTTACCAATGATTTTTGCCAGTTGACAGTGACTTTGAGACTGAAACCTGAGAGGGTACTACTAAAAGAAAGCAAATTCATGAGATAAGGGAGAAAGTTACTATAATAAATTATGAAGCTACTACATTCAGTTCTTATCATGAAGAGCTATTTAGGAAAAGCGTTAGTGAACCAAAAGAAAGAGCAGGTAGGACTAAAAAGCCACAAAACTAGACCTAGTGGGGAGGGAAGAAGGGTGTTTCTGCGTTTGGTACTGGTATTAGGGATTTAAATAGCAATCACAACGGGACATTAAGGCTGCTATTTTTTGATTTTGGCCCCCTCCATTAATATTTACCACAATTGACTGCAGTGACATTCATTACGTCCGCAACCACATTTCGTTGCGACCAAAAACACTTCCACAACCGCAATTTAAATCCCTGACCAGGACAACAGTTATACAACATTGTCAATTTCTTTAAACCTTACCTATCCTGCTCTAAACGTTTACAGAGAACAAAGAAACATAAAGGTCATCCCTTGATACCAGATCAGGATGGTCTTACAGCATAATAGTGAAGGAATGGGATTACTAGAATTGCTGTTGTTCCTTAGTATCAACTGCTGAAGGATAGGATTAAAAAGATTAGTTCAGTATAATTTGGACAAAGGGAAGTCTACTTCTGCAGTTATCTGCAATAAATTAAAATTATTTAACAGCAAAAGGAAAGTTATGGTCTTGAAATCAGTTAGCAATATTGGGAACAATAGTCAAGTGGGAAGTGAATGTGATGCAACGGACTCAAGCTTATTAAAAGCATACCTCATTTGCAGCTGAATGATCCAAGACAGGTGGACATCTTCCAAGGTTAGACTGGGACTGATGCAAAACAAGAAAAAATCCAGCACGTCTAATGTCCTAAAAACAAATTGCACCATCACACCCACCTCTTATCAAGACCTACTCACTGGAAGTAGACCATTCCACTGTCATTACGCCATCTGTGACTGTGAAAATCAAATCATACATATCACTTCATGTCAAAATTTTTCCCTAGATTACAATTCGTGTGGCATGAATAAAGAGTGAATAGAAGAGAATCAAAACAGTAGCATCTCAAGCTTTACGAGGTGATGATTGAATAATCAAATCCTTTTAACAGCCAAGGAGAAAATATAATTTCTACCTAAATAAATTAATTAAAAATGGTCTTCCGAAAAGCAAGCTAAGACAAGAATATATTTATTGAAATGGATCTGACAACAAGGCTAAGATTGGAGAAGTTTTTCTTTTTTTTCCCCCCTCAACAATTCACCATTTTTTATATTAAAAACCATGTAATCTAGATGTGACATTGGCATATCTCAGACAACGTACAAAAAAAAAAACATATATCCTTAATTTCATAAAAAAACATACATAATGTAAAGTATGAATATAAGTTCCACATGAAAACTATTAATAACCAATAATTGCCAATCAATTAGGAGCAAAACAAAGGAAATGGAATAACTATGTGTAAATTTCAGCATATCTCACTGGCCAGACAAAGCGTGAGCAAATGCCCCAGAAGCAATATCGCAGTGGGGAACTTGAACATATTCGGTTCCAGAAGCAACCAACATATGAGATGCTGCCAACGTAGACATAGCAGTCCTATAAACCTTTCCAGGCATTTTAAAATTCCATCACCACCTACAACATACCAAAACAATCAAATCAGATTCTTATTAAACAAAACCAGAACCTCACAGTCCTAACATAACAAAGCAATCAAAAATACCTGAGTCGTCCTCGTGTCCCGAACTTTAATGCAATGATCATAAGAACCCGTAACGTATAGTCCCGAGATACAAAATGGCCGATGAAATGGCATACTTATGACCCTTTTCGTGTTGCTTATCCACCGAAAATATACATTTGTGTTTGACAATTAAACCATTTCCTTCATAATTAGTTACCCTTTGAATATCATAAACAGCAGCTGATGCATCAGATGCACCGCGAAAACAAATACCTTCCCTCAGTCAAATCCACCAAATTTCATGACAACCCAACACCACCTTTAAGTTTCAATTAAGGAAAAAAAATTGATAATCTTAAAGAAAGCAAGTAATTGTAGGAATTGTAGAGTTAAAAGGGTGAACCTGAAGGGAGTCGATGGAACCTCTGTGAGGTGAAACGACGTCTTTGTAATTGGAAAGTCAGAGATTGGAAATCCTGTCGGATTTGATCAGACTTGAAAAGGAACTCGGGCGGATTTTACCCCCTTCTCTATTAACATTGAAAGCACGTACAATTCTTTTAATATAATATTTTATTATCTAATTATAATTTAAAATTATATAAAAATTTATATTTTATATAAATTTTTATAAATTTTGCATCACTTTTAATATTAATTAATTAATTATAATATAATTACAACGATATACTTTCCATTTTCCTACATCTCTTCGGCCTCACCTATAAAATTTTCCTTCTGTTTCTTCTTCCTTTTTCTTTCTCTTTCCCGACACAGACTTTCTCAGTTTCAACTTGAATTTTAATTTGAACCTACAACTCAGTGATTCGTACAACTGACATATAATAAGTTGGTGTTCAAATCTTAACGCCTTTAACTTTTTTCAATTAAAACCTCTTTTCTAAAAAAAATTGAAGGTTGATTTTAAGTATGAAAAATAGGCATAAACCTAAAATAGACAACTTCGCTATTCGTCAGTTATCTTCCCTTCCTTCGGGTTTCTGACAGTGTCTAAATCAGCTCAGTCCCTTGTTTTCCATTTCCGGAGAGCTTCGTCTACAACAGGATAATAGGACAGAGGTTGCCCACATTCTTGATTTACTGGCTTGTTGGGTGGGCCTCCAGCCCTTAGGCAATGGATTTTTGAACTTCTTGAATTTTTGTAAAATCTAATAACTCTTGTATCTACATTTTATATTTTATTATATTATAATTATATTTAAAATATTTTATATTTATATAAATTTTAAGATATTAATTATTTATATTATATATTTAAAAATATTAGTGTATTCGTATATTGTTATACTGTAGCATATTTTCTATCATGTTTTAGTTATACTTTTTGGATCATGTCTAATATTGCCAAAACTAGATTTTACCTTAGAGACCTTCACGATTAGTATATTCATGTAATGCTATATCATATTATATTTTTTATTATATTTTAATTATGGTATAATGTTATATTATATTATATTTTTTATTATATATATATTTTTTTTTTCGTATTACATTTGAATATCTAATATTATCAAAACTAGACTTTCGCTCAAAAACCTCCACTGTAGGACCATTAGCCGTGAGACTCTGACCCCACAAAAAAACATGTCCGATTAGGTCAAGCAATTTGTATACGTGTCTCGTCTCATTTTTTTTGTGTTAACCATTTAAGCATAACTATATTAAAAAATTATTAAATGCATCAAAATTTTAAATAAAAATAAAATATTTATATATTATTTTTGTATTTATTAAGTATATCATATTTTCCATGTTCAAAATGGTTAGACTCCAATTCTAACTTTATTAAGTTCCGATAATGCGCTCTTTTCTTATTTTAATTTTTACTATGAGAAAATTGTTAGTTTGACAAGCAGTGCTAGAAGAATATATCAGAGGTCGTTTATGACTTTAAAATGAGGATTTGAATAAAAATTTTAGCTTGCACAATTGATGCTTTTTCTATCATACATTAATTTTGAAAAGTTATATGCGGTGGCTGTAAGGATTTGGATAAAAGATTTAGTAATAAAGAGGGAAAACCTCGAACAATTCTACGTCATTGGCTGTCCAATACGAGCAATGAACAACGTAGATAACAGTTTATACAACTAATCTTAAAAAATGATAATGAATATATTTAAGGTTCGAATTTCAGTAATCCCATCTATAAATAAAATCATGAATTTAGAAAATATCGGGGCTGAGGTTGTGCAGAAAAAAGGAAAAACATAGGATTACTGTTTCAACTTCATCTCGGATTTCTCATACATTACGATTGAAAGAAGCAGAAAAAAATTGATTGTTTGCGCATTAGTAGTATATACAATACCGCTTCATGACAAAGGGAGCCGGCAAACATGGAAACTACAGTAGAATTGATTTTATTTCTGCATGACAGAAAACAATAAGTTCACAAAGTGTACAACCAAGTGGAATTGAAATGGTCTCAAACAGCTATCCAATCTATATTGCTCGAATTCGGATGTGAGTGTCGGATACAAATATATGTCCAACACAAATATACTTTTTTTTTTTTTGAGTTTTTTTCAAATATTTGGAAAGTCATATTCCTATAACCATGTCCAGGAATATGTTAAACATGAATACTTTTAACAAAATGAAGAGTTGTAACATCATAGTAATAGTCTGAAGAAATCTTAGACATTGGATAACATGAATTTTGAGATGCAAAGATCACAGCACAGGAAATTTGTTCAGATGCTCTAAATTTTAATATTACCAAAATGGGAATTATGATGTGTACAAGAAAGAAGACTGCTGATTTAAGAAAATGCTGAAAATTTTGATGGAAAATTTCTTAACAAAATTGTTAATCAAATAACCATGTAGATAGATTTTACCAATATATGGATGATCAGTTTTGGCTGTACAGAGATTAAGCAAAGCTTCAACTTCAACCCATCTGCCACTGCAACAAAACCACCAACAAAAGGGTCAAGTTTGTATATTGTTACTGAAATGATCCTTAAAGGACATGAAATTGATGTTACTTGAATTCACGAGTGAGTGCCAGATACGGATATGCGTGCAATGTGGGTATGTTTAATTTTCTTTTTTAAGTTTTTCTACATATTTAAAAGGTTATTGGAGGGTTATATTTATGCTTGGATAAGTGTTAGACATGTATGTCGGACATACGTACTTTAAAAAAAAAAATGAGTCGGAGCAACATAGAATGCAATTACTTGTCAGAGTGCAAGGAATAAGGGCATCAGATTGGATGACAAAGGCATTATTATAGGAAAGACCGTGCCTCAATAAGATGGAGTAAAGCTCCCAATCTCCCCCACCCCCCTCCACCTTCACCCTTTATGAGGCAGATTTTATTACAATAAAAACCATAACCATTGTAGTTAAAGCTACATGAGCATATATTAGTTAGCAAAAACCTTCAAAACAGGTTCGCCTTTATTAGGATTAGCGGATTGCTTTGCGGCTCCTTGTATTTGTGCACGTGCAGCTCTTCCTGCAGCTGACTGCTCGAACTGCTCTTGCCTGCCATTTTCATCAATGATTTAAATGTTAAAAAAAAGTTGCCATAAATGAAACTGTTACAAAAGCATCCCAATACTCTTATGAAGCTTCTCTCTCTGACGTCAAACGAAGAAACAGTCCACGTTCTTTCAAACTTTTCACTATTACAGAAGAATATTGCAAACATAACTGTTGATATTTTAAGGTTCCATATAGAGATTTAAATTGTGATTGTATACTCTTTTTTGGTTGCTGGCTGTAGGGTTTTGAATTTAATGAATATTACCATAATAAACTGCAGTAAATATCGTGGACAAGGCCGAAACTGCGTTGAGACTGTTATTTAAATCTTTACTTCAGCTTTCTCCGCTACTTATGTTTATAGCTGATATTTATCATAATTGACAGTGAAAACATTCATTACATTTGCGTCTAAAACCCCAATTTAAATTGCTCAAAAATTACAGAGCAAAAGATAAAATACCATTACTTCACTGCTAGAAATTCGTATATCAAAATTTCAATAAGAAATCAAACCCTCCGATAACAAAGATGCAAGCCCTAATGAATTTCTCCGATCTGATCAAAACCTCAATAACCAAACAATTTTCAACGACAAAATGGATCAATCTTAGATTAAATTACCTCTTCTGAGCAGCCTCGGCGGCTTTGGCACGAGCTTCGGCAGATGCCAATCTTTCTTGCTCCCTTCGCTGTTGTTTGTTTCCTCCACCAAAGCAATCGAAACACCACATTATTTTTTTTCCCCTTTTCTCTCCTTTGGGCTTTTGACTTCGGTTGCCCATGATTTTATAGATTGCGGGTACGTGTACTAATTTAGCCCCAAGATAAACCAATAGACAAACGCCACGTCATAAATTTGCAGGTCTTTCTGGAAGTGCCCTTGCGTGAACTGGCCGAGTTTTCATTGGTATCTCTGAGCTGCATGTTTTCCCTTTCCGTTGCTTCTAAACAAAGCAATTTTCAGTGGGGATAACCGACGCACCGGATATTTATAATTTTTATAATATATAAATTTAAAATTTAAAATTTAAAATTATTTATTATACGAATTAAATTTATATTATTATTTAAATTTAAATTAAATAATATTATTTGTCAAATATTTAAATTCATAAAAAAATTTAAATTTAATAGGTCAAAATTTGACTCTCACATAGAGTATAGATTTTTAACATTTTATAAAAACAAGACAGTAAATTCAAATATCCGAATTTATTATCTATTTGTGTAATGTAAATTTGAATCTTAAATATTTAAACGTTTTCAAATTCACTATGCATAGTAATTATAATATTCGAATCTGTATTATTCGAATTCGCAAAAAATAATTAAATAATTGCACAATTCTTAAATTTTAACATAATCTAAACGACATCGTTTAAGGATTTGCAGACAAAGTTTGAAACTTGAGAGGGAAACTGCAGCCAACGGAAACCCCATAAATCGAGAATGGTAACGAATCATTGGGCGGACCCAAATTGATTACAGCAACTTTTTGGCACCAAGCAATCTCATCGAACTGCCAATAAGGTCTGAGGAAGTGGGACATAATGCTTTCTATTTGCTTTAAAAGTTTTACAACTCAAGGGATCCTATAAGAAGCGGAAGCTAATTTCAGTAATGCAAACCTGGCAATTGCGAAAATCTAGTGTTTGTGTTAGAACCATTTGAAATTATTTCTTCTTAATCTGAATGTGCATTGAAAAAACCCGAAACAAGCACTTTGAAGCTAACATTTTTGTGAAGGGTAAATCTTTCCAATATGTCACACACCCAAATTGGAATCCAATGAAAAAAGCTGTAAGATTATAGCATAAACAATTGGATTTAGACCAAATACATTATTGCTCAGGCTAAACATACTCTGAAAGAAATCTATTGTCCGGAAATTTACAGTTGAGGGTTTTGGGTTAATCGTTTGACAAAGAAAGAGTCCACGAACTAGAAGAAACGGCCAACACGGCGCAAAAAAATATATTAAATAAAGCAAGGGGCGTTCCGAGAATCGAACTCGGGACCTCTCGCACCCAAAGCGAGAATCATACCACTAGACCAAACGCCCAGATGCTTCTTTGGGTTAGACTAAAATTATAATTCTTCTAAACCATATACAATTTCTACGACCTAGTAATATGGTTTTTGAAATATAGAACTGGAGATAACCATCTCCAATCCATTATAATTTTTTTGATAAATGATTTTTTTACTCGATGGCTGTCAAATGTCAAGGCATTTTCCGGTAAAAGTCAATCATACTATGTTCTGCTATGGCAACGAGGCCAAAAAATTTGAAGCAAGTGGCCGCTGGGGGCTCATGGTCATGGTTAAAGATCAGGTGACTGACCCAATGAAAAAATAATACTAGTTAATAATAATAGTAATTAGGTGGTCCAACCGGTTGTTCTGGCTCATGGTTCACAGTTATGTTGCTAACTATCACATTCACATGAAAGTTACAGTTGTGTTGCTAACTATCACATTCACATGAAAGTTTGGAAATTTTCTTTTTGGTCTTTCGGTTCAAGGGGAAGGAACTTGCGAAATTTGCCATTTATGAATTTGAGCTCAAGTTTCTGTGAAATATTTTAGCCTATTGTACATGCAACAGTTGTTTGGGTACAAAAACTTTTGTGGCTTGAGCTACTAGCTGCTGATAATGCCGTAAACTTTCCCTGTCTCTGTGTTTGATGAGTTCTTCAAACTATCTCAATGGTTAAAATCGAAGAAAATGTAGAGCAACCATGTCTTTGATGTTAAAGCAGGACTGCACAACTAAGTGTATTGGATGGAGTGGGACTGGCATTTCAGTGCCCTGAGCTCCCGAACTCTCGAAGCAGAAGTCAAGTGTTGCTCAGTGTTATTTGATAAGTTGATTAGGAAATTCAATGCTTAGCGTCGAGAGAGGTACATAACATGTTGTGATTATAGCGGACATGAATTTAATAATGTTTCCAAGTATTTGATAGTGTCATGGATAATACGGTTTTTTGAAAAACCGTTACGAACTTCTATTTCCTTCGCCACGAACTCTTCACTCTTCTCATCCTCTGCTTGTTCAACCTTCAATTTCTCGTGCGTCACTTACCTTAATGGGCGGAGACGAGTCTTTCGACATTCGCGCAAACATGTTTCTTTAAAAGAGTTTGGCGTCCTATCTTGTTGCTTTCAACATGGAGTAGTCTCAGCCTCTTCTGGGCTTAACCTCCCGGCAAAAGTAACTTGATTACAACAATTTGGCGAATACAATGAACTTGAAAAATGGAAACTTGGACTGTGTAAAATTCCAGCTTTAACTGCTTTCGAAATCTGCCTCAAGAGGTTTCTGGGGCAAATCTACGGTATTTGAAGTTTCCATATAGGCTTGTGTCTGCCTTTACCGAGGTTTCAGGGACTCGAGATCTAATACCGCCAATTCTACTATAGTTGGGCACTTGACATTGCATTGATAATGAAACTCCCATAGTCTCTGCTTTTAACTTCGACTAAATCTTTCTTCTCCCCATTGCAAATATGAGAAGATTCATTCTAATTGCATGGAAATTCCATTAAAATAGGGGTAATCTACGGATGCATTAAGCTTGAACTCATAAAATATAAATTGGATATTGTTTGGATTTTCTTATATATCTAAAGGATCATATCTTATCCCGAAATATTTGATTCTTTTAGGTGTGATTGT
>JAQSVH010162008.1:0-11086 GCA_029448705.1 Adansonia digitata | reverse complement strand
ATACTAAACAATGCCAATTAACAATACTATCATAATTGAAAATACCTTCCCTTAAAAAAGAAAAAAAAACAAAAACACCCCGTAACAACAAAAATTGCAAATTACAGAATCAATAAGAATCAAAAGAAACACTTCTTTTTGAGACAGCATAGCTTTTGCTTCTCTTAAACAAGTAATCTTCCTTCTTCTTCTTCTTCTTAGTATCAACATTAACAGCATCTTTTTCTTCAAATTCACAAGGCATGTCTTCGTCGATTCTTCCCATCCCAACACTGCTACTCTTTGGCAACACTTTCGATGCTCTCATCTGCTTTAATTGCTCTTGCAAGAACATCTCCATCTCGTTCCTATGACCCAAGCTCCTAACCGATGCAGCTCTAATAAGCTCTCTGAGATCGTCATTATCACTTGATGCTGCTGAGCTTGCACTAAAGCTCCTCGGCAAGCCTGAGTATTGCCCCGTGTAGTCACCACATCCTTGCCCAAAGCTGACAGTTGAAGCACAATTTGCCAAACTCCTAACATAAAGATCCCTAGCTTTGCCTAACGCTCTAAAAGGAACCGTAATGAACCGCACGAACTTGTTATGGGTATGCCCTTTGCCTGTCATTTCTGCGAAGTTAAGAGGATTCGAAAGAAATTGATTCTAGAGAGATTCAATGATTGGAAACTGATCAAAAATAAAGATTGGGTTTTGATATTTAAAAAAAAAGGAAAATCTTGAAAGCAAAGAACTTCGAGGACAAAGAGTTAGGTATGGCTGAGTTTATTGCGGTAATTAGTATAGTTTTGAAGGCTTTTTAAGGCGGCTGAGTCGAAAGTTGGGAAGTATCAATGGAAGAAGCCGATGCTTTGTTGGATTGTTGACGGTTTCCAAAGCACGCAGGATTAGACAAAAACCATTAAGATAAGAACAAATATTTGGAGTTTGAGTGTGTCTCATGGCATTAAAAAACAGCAGCCGTAGATTGAAGAAATTTGACTGCCAAAATAAACTCTCGACAGCTTGACTTTCGATCGCCAAACCCCACCCCTTACAGTGCCGTTCCTAATCCTTTGATCCTTTCCCCATCTCTTGGCCTAATTTTCAACCCGCTTTACCTGCTCTCCAGGGGGACATTATTTTTATATGAAAGTGAAAAGTCTTAGCTAAGGTTTCGTTTGATTCGTATTGATTGATTTTGTATGATATTTTTTATAAATTAAAGTTAGTTGGATTTAAATTATTATTTATTTAAATTTAATTATAAAATTTATAAATATTAATATAAATAATATTTTAATAATATAATAAATAGTAAAATAAATTTTTAGGTCAACACAACTTAGGCCTTGACAAAAATTTTAAAGTTTTTGCATCACGGTCTAGCCCGACCTAATTTATGGATAGGTCTAAAAATAAAAGTTAAATTTAAAATTTTTGAAAACTTTAAAAATAACATAAAAAAATAATATAAATATATAAATATATCGAATTATATAAAATATAATTATTAACGTATCAAAATTAATATAAATCTTAAACGTGATATAATATGAATTATCAAATTTAGTAAAAGTTTTACAAATAGGTTTAGGGCTCGCCTCTCACGCTTTCAAAATTAATTGGCCTAATTCAAGGATTAGTGGATTAGACTAAGGAGAAAATAGGATAGGGGGACCTAAATTTTATAATTTATATATTTTATTATATTATAATAGTATTTAAAATTTTTTATATTTATATTAATTTTGATATATTTATAATTTATGTTAAATAGATTTGAGAATATATTCGTATCATATTTTTTATCTTATATATATTATATTCATATAATTATGTCAAATATTATTAAATTTACGAAGGCCTAAAAAATTTATTTATAGATATAGAGAGAATGAGTGAAATTAGAATTTTCTTTAGCGTTAATTCACAAAGTTAATTTGATTTTGTGTGTGTGTGTGTGTGTGTATATATATATATATATATATACAATAAATTTGATTAAAATATAGCAATTCATTTGATATTTGTTGCCGAAACACCCGCCAGCAAAAAAAAAAAATTAAGAATAGTTGTGTTGTTATTATTAATTTGATGGTTCGACGTGGGCCTTTCTTACGAGTGTTCCTATCACACTTTGATAATATAATCGTAATTTAAGGTCTGGTTTCTTTGATTGTTCTCCCAACATTTCAATGTCCAATAAAAGATATTTAAATCTAATCTTAATCTAAAAATATTTTTAATTTTTACTTTAATTTTGATTGCATCGATTAAAAACTTATATTAAAATTTAAATTTTAAAAAAATTATTTTATATTAATATTTATAATTAAATTTAAAAAATTAAATATCACCATGTTTATCATATAATCACGTTGATAAAATCAAACTTACTATCTAGTCTGGTAACAATTAAGAAAAAGTATTATCACATTACATCTTTAATTAAAAGCCTTCAACTATCAGCGAAGAAAATAAATATATATATATATGTGTGTGTGTGTGTAGAATTTCAAACGACACCAACATCCAACCATAAAAAATGTCCCAAAATGCCCAAATCATTAAATGTTTTAATTAAGTACCGTCGCCTCTAACCCACAGCGCCTTTGACAAAGAAAAAGTGAACCAAAAATAGATATTATTATTTAATATTTATGCTTGTTGGATAAATAACAATATTTTAAATAAGGGTAAAAAGGTTTTTTTCCTCTCTTGGATTTCGTAATTTTCAGGTAACTTTATATATATATATATATATATATTTTAATTTCTTCACAAATACTTGTGTTTCTTCACAATGACGATGTCTGACTCTGATTATTAAACCCCTAAGAATGAAAATTAATTTTGAAAATTAAACTCGCACGTTGCCAAATGTATAAATATGAACAACATTTGCGTCGCCGCTTCATTTTTCGACGCCTTTAAATTTTAGTTCCTACTTTCAGATTTTTAAAATTAAAAGTCAATAATCATTTCAAAAGAACTGTTTTTTTTTTTTCATTATCATTTTGCTTTCACACTGCAAAATTTTACATTTGAATTATAATATCTTTTCATATGATAAAAGATTTTAAAAAAATTACATTAAAATATCATTTTAACGATAATATTATATAATTAAATTTTAAAAAAATTTAATCATAAATATAATTACAATACTTTTCACTGAATATCTAAATAAAGTATAAATCGACAAAGTAGAATTGTAATTTAGGAAAAGAATGAAATGTTCAAGAATATTTGATGAGAGATATCATCCATTTACTTAGTAACAATTCAAAGTCAAGCCTAAAAAGTTGATCTATTCTCTTAAGTCCTATCTCATACCAAATAAAGATTAAAAAGGTTTGGAAAATTTTATCTTCCATGAAACACAAAACTTATATATAATTGATTAAACTACTAAAAATAGTAACAAATATATGCATGATCATAATATTTTCAAGAAAAATCAACAATGAATTATACCATAATATGTCAATAATATATATATATATAAAAGGAAAGTCCAAGCATACTTTTCATATGAAAAAAAAAAAAAAAGAAAAACAGTTGTTTGACTAGTATACTAGTAATAATAGAGGAATATAATAATCATGTAGCAACTAGTATTTCTCCAGTTTTGAATTGAATTTTGAATTAAAAAAGCCACCTTTTTAGTCTATACATTTCTTAATAATTTGAAAAACAGTTTGTTGAAATTGTGTTGCCTGTATCACACGGCATATGTTGCTTAGATTTGGATTACTGTTATGTGTGGATATACATTTAATATAAATATTTTTTATTTTTTTATATATTTAAAAAATCATACTTTTATATTCATATCTAAATATGAATATATATATAAGTATCAAACATAAATATTTTAAAACAAATAAAAAGTAGTAATTCGGCCAAAATAACTATTTATATAATAAAAAATTATTTGTATATAAATTTAATTATAAATATTAATATAAAAATATTTTTAATATTATTTTAAATAGTAATATGAGATTTTTTTTTTAGGCTTAGGTGTAGCTCGGTTTAAGCCTAAGTAAGCACAAAAAATCTCTCCTGTTACGAACACTTTTTGGTTGGGAAGTGGTTATAGAGGTAAATGATACGAGGAGAGGATTTCTACTTGGCATTTGTATATATAAAATAATTTTTGATATGGCACAAAAATATAATACGAACATGATATAAAAATATGAATATTTTAAAATTTATAAACATAAATTATTAATATATTAATATTTATATTAAATATATAAAATTTTAAACACGATTACAATAAAAACATAACATGAAATATACAAATAATTAATTTTATGTTCGGTTATTATTTTTAATTTTACCTTGTGAGGAAGAGTTATTTGGAGTCTTAAATGACTACTTTGAAGGGTTTGTAAACCCTCTGGATTGCTTTCTATCAAATAAAACATGCAAGACCTTTTTTTCTTTTTCGATCATATTATTAAATCAAAGCTTATGAAATTCAACATCAAGACTTCCGCTTTCTAAAGAGAGAGTGAAATATTAAGGCATGTACCCTATTGGCTTTATCTCACAAAATAATTGAATACAGACAACAAAAGTTATAAAGAAACTGAGAGCCCAAAACCATGCTCAAGCCCATAATAAAAGCAGCAAAGGTATTCTTCCTCGATAAGATCATCTTGGATTGCGCAGCCAATTTTGAAAATGAAAAAGGAAAGTCAGAAAAAGGGAAATAAAAAAGAAAAACGAAACTTTCTAAATTTAGAGTCAGCGCGGTACCGTGGTCGGTGAAAAAAATCGAATTGGATGAATTGGTCGGTTGGATTTTATTCAATCGGGAGATTGAAGTTTGCTTGGGTCGTTGTTATATAAAATCAGAAATTACTTAGAATCGGTTTAACTTCAATTGACAAAAGAATGGAAATTTTTTTTATTTTTTATTGCTTGTTTAAGAATATTCTTTTAAGTTAATGAGGTTTTAATTCATAATCTATATTTAAAAGTTATACCTTTTAATTAAATTCATATTTTTATTAGTTATTTATTATTAAAATTTTATTAAAATAAATTTAATGATATAATTTATTAAAAAATAAAAAATCATAATAATCCAACATTCAATCTGATTTTTTTAATCTTAATTTTTAAAATTTTTATATTCATATAAAACTCTTATTGCTTTTGATTATAATTATACTCGAAATCTTATATATTTATAAAATATAATAAATTAATAATTTATATTATTTAAATTTTAATATATTTATATTGTATTTATATTTTTTTATATTTTTAATACTTATAATAGTATAATATTTTAAATTATTGGATAAGCAGCGATAAGCCCTCTATACTTACGTGGCGATAAACGTCAGGACATAAATCCAGACAGACATAAATCGAGACAGCAACGGTTCTTATGGTGGTCCAAAACCCATGTGATTGCCCCTCTTTTAAATTTAAACCCCTCAAGCTCTCTCAATTACTTTCTCACCCCTCTCCCCATGAAAATCCAAAAAGCAAAAGAAGTAAAGGGAAAAAATGTCATGGTTAGCTCGATCGCTGGCGAACTCGCTTAGTCTCGACAACAATAACAACGAATCAGCTTCTTCAAGGGATGAAGAAAACGGAAACGACGTTGTAACTTACGAGTCTCAATCATCGTCTCCTGTAAGGCACAAGATTCAAAAGGAAGAAACCAATGCGGAACAACAGTCTTTGTCCCCTGAACAAGTGGCGGAACTCCAATCGCGTGGCGTCAAAGAAGATCTAACGGAACTCAAACAAACCCTAACCCACCAACTGTGGGGCGTCGCTTCATTTCTCGCTCCACCACCGCCTTCTCCTCTCCCGTCTCGTTCTTCGACTCAATTCAGTAGCCAATCAAATGATCGATCGTTATCTGATTTGAATCAATCTGAGTCGTCGGATCAATCTGTCTCCGGAGACGAAGAGGATTTGTCTGATTTTACGGCGGTTGCGGGGATTAGGGACGTTTTTGCTGAGATCGGGGGAAGTTTGTCGAAGATGCCATCGGACTATTTTCCATTTGGATCGGGGGAAAATGAGGAAGAAAACGATATGGAAAATGAAAATGATGAGGAGGAGGATCAGGAGTTCAATGCGGTCGGGATAACGGATGAGGTGTTGGCATTTGCGAGGAACATCGCGCATCACCCAGAAACGTGGTTGGATTTCCCTCTTGATCCCGAGGAGGACTTGGATGGTGATTTTATTTTTTAATTAATCATGATTGATTTGATCTCATTGCATGGTACTATAATTTGGGTGTTTATTATATGCTCTTCCATGGTACTCTCGCTATTAAGTTCAGATGTTTAGAACTCAACTGATCAAAAAGTTATATATTGTTTGAATTTCAATTAAATACCGAATGGTTTGAATTCAAACCTTTACTGTATGTAAAATTGCCTCATATATGCTACCATTTTTTTTCTTAGTTTATTGTGTAAGCCACTGATTCTGTTGTTGAAAGTCTTTGACAATGTTGGATCATAAAATAATGAACTTCACTGTTATCAAAGTAAATTTAGCTAGCTTACTAAGTGTCAGTTTACGCAGTTCCTGCCCTTGACATTATTGAATTGAAGTTTGGACCATTGTGTAAGTGTTGCTTCTCTCATCAAGTGATTGAGCTGAAACTTGTCTTTCTGGTAGCAATTTTAATTAAGATCAAACCTTCTTATACATCTTTCTAAAACAAACATCTAAAATTGGAAGCCCATTTTGCGTAACTACACTCTCATTTGATATCACCTTACAGTCTATGCAACAATTTTTCCCTACCCTTCTGGTCAAAAAGAAGTCTATTTGGTTAGCATTTGCTCCACTCCTATAAGTAATCAGATTGGAGTTACTTCTCCGTGTAGGATAGTGTTTCCTCCTCGTTCTATCCCCAAAGTCATATTCCCCATGAAAACTTTTCCATTTAAGCCTTTCTTTAATCCTCTGTGTCCATTAGCCTGAGGAACCTTTGGTCACTTGACATCACACCCAGGCACTACTTTGGCATGTTGCTCCGAGGGCAACGGCCTTGTAACCCTTGCCCGTTTCTCACTACTCCCAGGCCTCAAAAATGCCTCCCATTGCTTGGTAGGGAACACCCGAACATTATTTCTTGTATCTCCATCCATGTCAAATGATGTGACAGAGCTTTATGCTGTTTGTCATTGGTCCACCGCGAACCTCTTCCTTTATCAGGACTTGGGACTGGTTGTGCAAGCACCAATAGTATTTTGATTTATGATGTATAGATTTACAAAAATGAGAATTAGTGTTTGTGCATTTCTGATTTTTGTTTCTTGTTTTAGATTTTGACATGTCAGTCTTTCAGCGAGACCATGCTATGGCTGTTGAACATCTTGCTCCGAGAATAGCAGCTCTGAGAATTGAACTTTGTCCTTGCCATATGAGTGACAGTTACTTTTGGAAAGTTTATTTTGTTCTTCTGCATCCAAGACTTAACAAGAATGATGCAGAGATGCTGTCTACACCTCAGGTTAGTTACTTCTCAATTCTCATAGATTTTTTTTTTCTTTTGTAAGAAAATTTTAGTGGGATTTGGAATATATCGACTCCTTATTAAACGTTCATTTTAATATCTGTGTTTTTTTTCTTGTTTCATTTTCATGGCTCAGGTTATGATTTACATTTTAAACTTTATCTTGAGTTTTTACACTTCAGTTAATATGGGATAGAAAGTACTGCAAAGTCTGATGATTAATTGATTTTCCTTTGAGTTTTCTACATGTTCATTTTTGCACATTGCCCTTGCATCAACCCTAAAATAAGATCCTTTTTTTACAGTCAAACTCTAAGTAATTTATTCCCATGGATTCACTATGATCATTTCCATGTACGTAATTGGTAATATTTGGAGTTCATCACTTTGTGTGCAAGTTTATCAATCCACTGCAAAGTCTGCCGTGCATGTTTTTGTTCTTGATTAAGCAAGCAACCTTTAATGGCTTGGTTTCCATGGTTCATAAGTCATATGCTGAAGATGTCAGACAAGAGTTTCATTCTTTCCTTTTTTTGAAAAAGGAAAATTATTTTCTCCACTTTAAGAAGAAGTTTATGCTTACAAATCCATCTGCCAAATTGGGTTTCTTCATGAATTCTTAATCTTAGCTGAACTTGTTATATGCTCAGTACAATAAACATTTTCGCATAGTTTCATGGAAGTGATATTATGGTTTATTAGAATTGTTATAAGGATTTGTTTGCCATCTAAGTTACCCGGACTCAGGTGTGAGTGTTAGACATGGGTATGTTTAATTTTTTCTAAAGTTTTTCCACGTGTTTGGAAGGTCTTTAGAGGATCCTATCTCTATACTTTTGTCTCGATGTGCGTTGGACAAGAGTGTCAGGCACAAGTACTTCAAGAAAAATGAAGAATCGGAGCAGCATAGTTTGCCCTAAGTGTACTTTTCATGAGATATTTAAAGTATTTTTTTCCACTTCTTAATGTTGGCCAGTTATTAAGTACCTGCAGTACAAGAGTGTTGATTAATTTTATTGGTGGTTCATCCATTGCTAGCAGGTGGCGGAAGCCAGAGCATTGTGGATGAAGGAGCTTCAAAAGCAAACAAAGCCCGAAACCAATTGGTATGGAAGAAGCACTTCCCACATAGGAGACAGCTGTAGTACTGTGCACAAAGATATTATGCCTTTCTCATCCGATTATTTTGCCTTTGAGACCATGTCACCTAGGACCTATGTTTCTGAACCTGCATCTAGCATCACTATGGATTATGAGACTGAGAAGCATCTGATTGAAAGTAATGAGATGCCATTTGTAGACAAGTCTGTTATTGAGGCAAAAATGGTGTCTAACGAGGATAAGGATTATCTGGTTGGTCCACCCTCAAAAATATCGATTCCAAATTTTGAAGATGATAAGATCGATTGGCTAGAAGATGATGATTCTGAATTTGGTGGTTACAATGGGGCTACAATTTGTGTGGAGAATGAAGAAGACATTTCTTTCAGTGATCTTGAGGATGTCGATGATAGTAGTGCCCCCACGAAATCTAAGATAGTTTCAAAAGGATTTGAAACTTAAAGAATATAAAATCCCAATGATTGGATTCGCTTCAGCTTGGCGTGAGCTCTGCTGGTCGGACTAAAGATGGAAACCGAAAGATCATTTGGTTTGATGTAAAACCCGTGATTGTGGACACCGACAGCATCATGTTTGCAGATGGCAATGGTTGCAGGTGCTGAAGGCATCTCGGGGGCTTGTTTGTATACGGTGAGTGATCAACCAAAGTGTTAATAGAGTGATTATTGTTGATTGATTGTGCAAGGGATTATAACTGAAACAATGTAGCGATTTTCCAGGGTGGGAAAAACGCGCTATGTCTGAAAAGGACGATTGCCTGTGCCGATAGAAAATGTACAAGTTGAAATGAGAATCAGAAGAATTGAGAACAAGTTTGCCTTAGATCTTTGGGGCCACTGTCCGGTCCGGTAAGTTTGATCCATAGACATTGAGTTTTGGATAATGTGTTTTTAATTTAGATCGATTCGGCCTAGCTTGAAGTATTTAATAAAAAAATATTTTTATTTTAATTTAATTATAAAATAAATATTAACATAAAAATAATTTTTTAATATTTTATTAATTAATGAATCAATTCTCACACTGTATGATTCTATGTAAATAGAATAACAGAATGTTATTGCTCTTTTTATTTGTATACCTTAACTCTTATTTAACCTCTAATTAAGCACTAATTGAAGGCATAAAATAATAGAAATAAAATATGTAAATGATATTATGGCAATAAATTAATAATATTATAAAATTATATAAATACTTAATTTTTAAATTTCTTTGTCAAAAGCTTTTCGAAGTCCGAACCTCAAATCTTGGTCTATCCAAATCCATCAAGCCCCAAATTAAAACCATGTCTGATTTGAGAACTGTAACCTTAAAATTCTAAACGAAATTCTAGGAGGGTTTTTACACAAAAAAGCTATTAAGGTTTGTCAATTAACTACTTGAAGACAATTTTGACTTAATTAAATATGTATATTATAATTTTGTTAAGTATATAAGTGTTTTTAAGGATGACAACATATTAGATATTTATAATTTTTATAATATCCGAATCTGAATAATAAAATTATTTTAAAATCAGAATCCTTTTATTATCCGCTTTGAATTCACACGTTACTATGCGAACTCAAATCCAAATTAAGTAATGTTATTTGCGGATATCCGAATATCCAAAAAATTCAAATATAGAAAATCAATTTCTTCTAAAGAAAACTTCAAAATTAAATAAAAAATTAATTTTAATTCAAAATCACTCATAATTAATAACCATCAAATAAGTTTTAAAATATAAAAATAACTTAGATAACAAAAAAAATGATTCTAATATACATAGAAAATAATAATAAAAAGAACTAATTTCATTATTAAAGGTGTTTGTTTCATAAACTAAAAATAATTAATAACGTAAAATATATAGTAACTTTATAATTAAATTATTAATAACATATAAATATAATACATATAACAAAATTAACATTAATTATATATTACAATTAAATACATGATATAGTCATATTTATATTTATTTAATCCAATTCTTCATACAATTTATGTTTATTTAATCCAATTGTAATATTTTATATTCTATTCACTTAGATCATTCACGTTTAGTTTTGAGTAAATTAAAAATGTCTAATTATTTATTCGATGTTAAAATTTCTAGCCGTTAAATATATACTACAAAACCACTATTAGAGATTGATATGATAGAAATATCGGATCGATTCAAATTTTTAAATATACACGAGTATAATTATTTTGCTAGATTTAATGGTCAGTTTGTCAAAATAATAATCTTATAAAAGGTTATGTAAGTATTTAGTTTTATACTATTGTATATGGATTTCTTCTCTTAGTATAATATTATATTATATCAAATAATAATATATAATATATAATATATAATATTTAAATATGGTATTTATATATAATAATATTATAAAATATTTATGTAATTAAAGTGATTTAATTAATTAAGATGATTAAGTCATCAAATCTAAAAATATGATGTATCCTTAAAATTT
>JAQSVH010161927.1:0-18154 GCA_029448705.1 Adansonia digitata | reverse complement strand
TATAATCGTATACATAAATTGTCAAATTTATTAATTAGATTATACTAAATCATTTAAAATGAATATTGTTAGGGCAATATAATAATCCTACATCGATTAACCAAGAATATGGACTGTGGCTTATAAAGTAAGGGGTCACCTTCTCCCTATCAAGATGCCTTTTCCCAAAGGACAAAATCAAAGCGGATAATATCTCATAACGGATGTAATTCGATAATTCTTGCATCAACAAATATAAAGAGAATTTTTTTTATAATGAATAAATGTATTAATTTTAGCTAAAAGAAGGTTGGTGGATGGGTATAACACTAAAAATTGCTTTCAATAAAAGCAAAGAGTTTAATTCAATTAAACATTAGAGTCCATCAAAACTATGTCTCATTGTAACATATTAATGCTCATGTCAATTAAATAAATAATGACATTTCAATTTGGAAAAATGCAAGATTTGGGATTTAATTGTTTTTGTAAATGAAAATGGAGTTAGAGAGGCGAAAATATAAAAATCAAATTTTAGTCTTTTTCAAGCAAATCAAGTAGTTATTTCTTTTTTATAGCTAATTAGGCACATCTTTAGCAGTCATATTTGGTTTATTTATATGGAATGAAAGTATAAAAAGAAAAAGAAATGAAATTTGTGTCGGCAGAAAGGTAAGGACAGGGGAATATTGATTTTGGTAACTCAATAATCTGGTTTTTTCGACAGAGATTGTGACATGTTAAATGTAGAGGTATTTATTTGTAAGATTAAAGCCTCCCAAAAGAGTAGGGAATGAAAGCCGAAAGTATGTGTTGTATTGGCATAGCATAGGCCGAATGGGGCAATTTTTACGGGCCAACCCTCGATGAAGCAGCCCTTCGCGCCACCATGTGCCTTAATGGCCCTACATTTTCAAGTGCACCCGCCTCCTAGCCCCACCCTTCAAATGGCTTGCATGTGCCTTTAACCAGAGGTGTTCATGTCTCGCCACTTTTGATCCCATTTTTTTTTCTAATTTTTTTGTTTAGATCTAAATTTAATTTGGTCTGTCTCGTATTTTTTTTACTGTTAAAAATATTTATATATTTATAATTAAACTTAAATAAAAATTATTTATTTATTAAATAATAATTCGGTTTGAATCAAGTTAATTCAAATCACAAAAATGCATATCTAGATCCTGCTCAAAATAAGTTTACCCATAACCTAAAAAATGCTTCAAAACTTTTCATGGCCGTTTAAGCAAATACTGTTATCAGGTATACTAGTAGTGAATTTTTTTAATTTCATAAACGGATTAAAAAATAAATATATGTTTAATTTATTTATTTATTTATTTATTATTTTTTAAATATACAACAAGGATACGTGATAGATTTTTAACAAGATTCTTAACATCATTTTTAGAATTAAAAAACTTTTACTACTAACGTATTTAACAAAAAAATGTCCATTTAAATTTTTTTTTTATAGATGAAAAGCTTGAAAAAGAAAAGACTGATTTAGCTTTAAAATTGAAACTGAAATTGTAAACTTTATAAAT
This sequence comes from Adansonia digitata, assembly GCA_029448705.1. Lineage (NCBI taxonomy): Eukaryota > Viridiplantae > Streptophyta > Magnoliopsida > Malvales > Malvaceae > Adansonia > Adansonia digitata. The sequence goes on along the minus strand of JAQSVH010161927.1, from coordinate 16,631 downwards.
TGCATCAACAATTCTACATTTCCAAAACAAGGTTTGAATTAAATTGAATTGAAAGTAACGAAGGGCTACCCCACAAGGGAGGGGGGGGGAGGGAGAGGCAAAGGGGCTCGTAGGCATCTCATTTTCACATTTAAGGGCTAACACGTGTGGTAACATGAAAGCCAAGCTGTCTGATTTAGGGATCGAAACATGTGGGATGGCCAAAGTGGCATCCCTATCAAAAAGAAGTCTTGGCCTTCTCGGGAGAGCACTTCAATGCCAATTTGGTCATACAAGGTGGTCAAAAATTAAAGGAACACGTGCCTTATTTATGTCTATATATTTATAAAACAATAGTTTGAAAAGCAACTATATTGGTATCTTGACTTTAAATTTATCAAATCATATTTTTTAAGAATAACAATATGAATTCATTTATTTGAACCTTTTTTTTTAAATGAATTTCATTCGTATCCAAAAGCAAGTAGAAAAAGATCTGTTACATAGTGATCATGGTATAGCCTTACATTCTCAATTGCGGCTTGCACCCCACATCCTACATAAAGGAGTATGTACAGTATTGTGAGTAATATTTACAGTACAAAATCGTATTCTTACAATTGTAGCAATCTGTTGAAATGACTTATCTGAGATTCTCTTAGCTGAATGTCTCCTTGAGTTTCACTCCTGCCAGATGAAATATATAGTTGTGGTCCAGATGAGTCGCAGCAAGATAGACTTGAAAGTTACACCCTTAAAGATTTGGATTGTCCATTGAGGTCAACACTCTAGCTTATAAAAGATCTGTTGACAGTCGAGGTTGCGAGGACTTTTTGCCAAATCCACTTAGAGAAGAGGCAGGCAAAAAATAAATGGTCTTTACTTTCTACCTCCTCAAAACGTAGCAAGCAAAGGTCAGATTGAATATGGATTCCCTAACTCTCCAGTCTGGCTAAGGTACCAAGCCTGTCAAGTATCGCTAGCCAGGTTATGAACGAAATTTTTGGTACTTTTAATGAAAACCATGTTAAGTTATGCCAAGGAACGAGAGTTTGCTTTGTCCTCGAGTGCTTCCATGTACAGAAATGGAAAAGCAACCAGAATTGGAGGCGGTCCACAAAGCACTTCCATTTGCATTATTTGGCAATAAAATTAGGTTCTGAGCAATACCTCTGAGCTTCAAGATTCTTCTCCATCTTCAGCCGCACTATCTTGGAACTTTGGTAGCCCAAAAATCTGTCCCTTTCAAGGGGCGAGCATTTATCCAAGCCACCCACAGTGAATTAGAATTATTAAAGAGAGTCCCAACATGCTTCAAAATACACGAGATATTCCAAACCTTGAGGTTTTTCAAACCGAGACCTCAATCATTTTTTGGATAGCATGTAAGCTCCCAACTTACCTCTGCTCCTTTGGCATTTGTTTCCTTACCCTTCCAAAGAAATGCGGAGCACAACTGATCAATGTTTTTTATCACCTTTCTGGGCAAGACGAAGTCGGAGCACCAAAAATTTTATAGACTGAATAAGACTGATTGGATAAGTTAAAGACGCCCTGCATAAGGCAATCTTCTCGAAACCCAACTATTGATCCTGGTTGTGATCTTTTGGATGAGTGCATCGCAGTGCCTAACTGTAAGCCTTCCCAAAATTACAGGAATCGTGGGAGAGACCTGAGTTTAAATCCAATTCTTTATTGAATTTCTTGAGTCACCAAAGGATCTACATCGGCCTGAAAAATCTCAAACTTTGCATCGTTAAGCATCAAACCAGACGTAGATGTAAAAATCCTGGTGAACAGAATGTAGGTGTAGAACAGATTCTTTTACACCATCAACAAAGATCATGAGATCATCTCCAAAGCAAAGATGAGTCAATTTGACCCTTTAGCATGTTTAGTGATATCCTGTTCTTCCTTTGTCTGCAGCAGCATTCAGAATGATGCTACTTCACCATCTTTTATATTTGCTATTGTCCAATTATTATTTATTTTAATTTAGACTTTCATTGGCTCATGGCTTGCCTTGCTTTAAGTCATCATTTTTGTTTCAGATGCATCCTTTTGCCTAAATTAAACAATGCCTTAAACCCTAAACTTATTATTATTATTTTTTTAATGCTTGGGGTTTTTAAGATTGAGAAGTTGACCATTGAAATTAAAAGTCTAAAATTTTACCGATAAATAACATGATCAGTGGCATTTTTCAAATTGATTTATCTCTTACGAATAAAAGAAATTACTCTTAGCATCAAGAATGCAAGAAATTCAGTATACTAAATAGAAAGAGGCATCCATGATAGAAAAGGATGGAAAAACAAGCATCAATAGACAATAATACATGTATATTTTATATTTATATAAAGATTTCTCTTATAGTAGGTGGGAACCCTAACCCTAAACAACATAAAATAATTGTATAATAAGTTGCTATGAAGGTTCTCTTATTTTAGGAAACTATGCATAAACTTTAGGTCAGCTACCCTCGTTGTTCATAGATTTAAAACAAAAAAAAAAGAAAAAGAGTTTGAATTAGGTAAACGAAACAATGAGACGAAAGAAACGTAAACCAACAAATCCATAAAGAAAAATATAAGGATAAAAATGACAAGAATAGTGAGGTATGTGGGATGAAGTGAAGTGCTACAAAATGTGTAAGGATGAAAATTTGTTCAAAAGCATTTCAACCAAAATGTGTAAGGATGAAAATGTGACATTCATGCAATTTTTTTCTCTTTTTTTTCTTTTTTTGGTATATTGAAACCAAAGATAAAAAGCAGTATAGATTGCTTTGATTAAACATGTTACGAATTGCATGCTTATTAATATATTTAGTATTTATTTCTTGATATTAAAAAAAATGTATTTTTTTCTTGAATTTTTTTGAAGACCCTTATTAATTTCTACAAAATCAATTAAAAGAAATATTTTTTTCTCAAAATTTTCCTAACAACCATATTTCTCTATCAAAATCACAAAAAGTTTTCTTACCCTCAAATAGTCTTTATATACATATATATGTTGCATGTACATATATATATTTATTCATATATAAATATACAATACATTATATATATATATTTATATAATATATTTCCTCCGAATTTGTGGAAGAAATGGTCACAGAAGAGCAGGAAGGGGTTCGTAGAGAGTTTGGGCCATGTTTGAGATTTTGAGTGGGCCTATCTTTTGTACTTTTAATTTCCAACCTTTTAAAAATTCTCTTCTTTATTTTATTTTATTTTATTTATGGGAAAATTTTGAAAATATGAGATATGGGAGGAATTGTGTGTAATAAAATATTAATTAAATAAAGTAAATGGAAATAATTCTGTAAGTGAAATAAAAAGGAAAATAAAAATAAATTTGATAATTGATACCAATGTGTATATATATATATATAAATCGAAGAATAATTTAATCTTCTTACTGCTAATTTGGGAATGGATTTCACATTTTTTTATATATATATATTTTTTCTTATTTTTATTTGTTTTTAATCTTTTTCCCTACAACGAGTTCGACTGAGCTGAGCTCAGTGAGTCACCGAATCTAGTTAAAATTAAAATAATCGATTTTTCCCTTTACGATCTCTACCTCCTCTCTACCTCACCGCTACTCCCACCCACCTTTCCCTTCTCGTTTCTTCTTTCAGTGACATTTCTACAAACACAAGTAGGCATAAAGGCAAGCAATCGAGCAAAGGATTCCAAACAGAAGAGAAATGTCGCTTCGACCAGGTAGCCGAACTGAGGTGCGGAAGAAGAGTTACAAGACGGGAGTGGATGCGGAGGAAGCCAGGCGGAGGAGAGAGGACAATTTGGTTGAGATCAGGAAGAACAAGCGTGAAGACAATCTCCTTAAAAAGCGTAGAGAAGGCCTTCTTCTTCAGTCTCAGCAGCCTTTGCTTGATGCGGCCCAAAATGCTGCCTCTATTGAGAAAAGGGTACCCTTTTTCTTTTTGTTTTGTTTTTAATTGGTTTCATATAGGGGGAAATTTTGGGATCTCGATGAGAGTGACTTATTGCTGTGTTATTTATCTTAGTTATCGTTGCTGTTATTGTTCAATTAGAATTATTAATTCTTGAGATCGAAAGGAAGTATTTTTCTTTAGTACCATCAGTTAGGAAAATGGAAAGATTTCATTGAGAATTGGGTTCTTAACTCAATGGAGATCATTCAACTCCCTTGATTCAATTCTTTTTTCTTTTTTTTTTTCAATTTTTTTTTTACTGATATACAATTGTAACTGTAGAAGTCTAAATATTTTGATATAGAAAGGGGCTTTCTGATTCAAAATAAGCAAAAATTTTTTTTCCTTGTTAATTGGGTTAGCTGCTGCTTTTTTTCCTTGTTTCAAAGTTTTGAGATTTGAGTAGTCTTTTGATTGAAGGGTTTGTCTTAGTACCTGTTTGTGTTAATTGGGAAAAAAGGAGGAAAGTGGGGTTTAAGGTTGTGGATATAGGGTGAAAATATTATGGCATTCTATGATCTAGTAGGCATTAGCTTTTCAATGAAGCATGGAGATGAGCGTTTTCTTCCAATAACCATTGGCTGTTTGGATTTGTTCTGTTAAAATGGATGTAGTTAAGGGAAAGACAAAGCATTTTAGATCTTATCTCTTTCGTCATGCATGTGTCGGGAAATGTTGAATGTCTATTAACAGACAAATTTTGAAGTTAGGATATCCAAAACGTCAATTCTGCTCGAATGTAGAAAAAGCTTAGGAAAGGATTTTGTTATGGTTCTGATCTTCTGAATTTTATGTTTTCCGTTATTTGGATCCTGACAATAGTATTCCTGATGATATCTAACAGTTGGAAAGTATTCCTCTGATGGTACAAGGGGTCTGGTCCGACGATCCTGCCTCACAGCTAGAAGCCACAACTCAGTTTAGGAAGTTGTTGTCAATAGGTAAGTTATATTTCCTAAATCCTACTCTTAGAACAGTTCTTTTGTTTAGGAATATGTCCATTTACATTGTTGACTTTAATCTGGTTACTTATAGAGCGGAGTCCTCCAATTGATGAAGTAATCAATGCTGGAGTTGTCCCTCGGTTTGTGGAGTTTCTTGGAAGGCAGGATCTGCCCCAATTACAAGTATTATCTTTTGTTTCTTTTATTTAAATTGAAATGACTTGTTTAAGAAATGTTATTATTACTGAGGCTAACTTCCCTTTGATTTAAGTTTGAGGCTGCCTGGGCTTTGACCAATATTGCCTCTGGCACATCTGAGCACACGCGGGTTGTTACTGAACATGGTGCTGTCCCAATGTTCGTGCAGCTGCTTAGTTCTGCTAGTGATGATGTTAGAGAACAGGTCAGTCCTTGTATTGATAACTCATTTCTAATTTTGTAGAGTGACAAAATTCTCTTACTTTTAATATCCTCACTTAGCTTATTTCTTTTAGGCTGTGTGGGCTTTGGGTAATGTTGCTGGTGATTCACCAAGTTGTAGAGACCTAGTTCTCGGTAACGGTGCACTTATGCCATTGTTAGCTCAGTTGAATGAACGCTCCAAATTATCGATGCTGAGGAATGCTACATGGACATTATCTAATTTCTGCCGTGGCAAGCCACCAACACCATTTGAGCAGGTAGAGACTGTGGGAGGCTTCTTTGGAATTTGTAATAATATAAGTTTCCACAGTTAGCTTCTTATTTGTTTTGGCACCATAGATTTTGTTAACTCACGGAGGTTGTGATAACAATTCTGTGTTCTTTTCAGGTGAAGCCTGCTTTACCAATTCTACGGGAACTTATCTACTTGAATGATGAAGAAGTTCTGACAGATGCTTGCTGGGCACTGTCTTATCTTTCAGATGGCCCAAATGACAAAATTCAAGCTGTGATTGAAGCTGGGGTCTGCCCACGACTGGTGGAGCTTCTAGGGTAAGCTTATGCATATTCTACAAAATACTGAATGCTAACACCTTAGGTTGGAATCCTTTTCCTAAGATTTTGTTTAACATATATATCATGCACACTATCCATTTAGCTGCTGCCAATAGATTCTGCTTGTCACAGGGTCTTAATGTCTGTATACTTTGTGTGTTTTTATGCTTGTTCCAATATTTCGATGAATGTTACTGACCAAAATTCATTTATGCTAGTCATCCATCGCCTACAGTTCTTATACCTGCTCTTCGGACCGTGGGAAACATTGTCACTGGAGATGATAATCAGACTCAGGTATGGAGTACATTTATGTATATTCACAGCAGTCTTGGCATCGTTAATGTTTTTCTTAGATGCTGGTTGACCTTCTTCTCTGCTGTTTATTGGACTCTTTTTTTTTTTTGGTTTCATTTGGATTGCTCACCTGTCATCTTTAATCTAATTCTTAAACAGAACTAGTAATTCAAAAATCAAAACTCTATTGTCATGACTATACAAAGATAAACAATGTTGTGAAGTTGTTTATTTCTTTCCTTTAAAAGCTGCAAAGTAACTCTAGGTATATTTTTCAGTTTGTGATTGACAACAAGGTGCTTCCTCATCTCTATCAACTTCTCGTACAAAATCACAAAAAAAGCATCAAGAAAGAAGCTTGCTGGACAATCTCTAATATAACAGCTGGGAATCGAGCTCAAATACAGGTATATTTTCTCTCTCTGCCCACTCTTTTTATGAAGATTCTATTGCTTCAATATTTGCGGTAACCCAAAATGTATGATAATTCAATCATCTTGTTTGGCTGCCTGGGAAGTGCCAATTGTGGTTTTTACGTGTTAGTGATAATTTCCTAGGTGTCGTTAATGGGAAACAAGTCTTTTTGCCACAATTTACAGTTGTCCAATCACAATAAAAAAATTTATATATGTGGGTTTCATACTGAACCCTACAAAATTCTGAATTCTGATTTGTTAATTGTAGTGCAATCGTTATAGGTGATATGCTCACATCGATAACATGTTGTAAATTTTAGTTCACAGCAATTGAAGCATTTTTTTGGGACTGTGACTTAGATTAAATACTAGCTCTGGGTAGTGTCTTTGAAAATTAGACGCACTCGTATTTTGATTAATTACTTGTTGATTTTCTGTGGCACAGGCAGTGATTGAGGCCAATATCATTCTTCCGCTTGTGCACCTTCTTCAACATGCTGAGTTTGACATTAAGAAGGAGGCCGCGTGGGCCATCTCAAACGCTACATCTGGAGGATCTCATGAACAGATTCAGTATGTCTGCTCCCTTTTTGCTTACATTTCAGTTTTTTCCGTTTTTAGATCAAACATTCATGCATGTTTATAAATTACATATAAACGCATGAAACCTCCACACTTAGATTTACTTGAGATATAGGCTGATATCATCCAAATGCAACATCAGCATCATGATGCACACATGTGTACTGAGGTATTGATGGGTACATGCTGTCAGCACACTCGACTAATTAGCTAGTTAACGGGACAATGCATGAAGTTCTTGTCTTTATTTCTCTCTCTTCCAATTTCTTTTATCATAAATATGATGACAATACCATTTATCAACATTTAGTTCGTGCATCTAGATTGTCAAGATATAATATTCAATATGTGAATAACTGCTGTATTGACCATACTTCTCTGGTAATTTGTAATTAAAATATTTTTCTCTGGTCCTCATTTGAGTAACCTTAGATGATAATTTTTCTTAGCCATTTCACTCAAATCATATGCACGTTAAACACAGAGTCCGCACTGAATGTGGCAAACCTCATATGATCTGTTATTTTGCAGATTCCTGGTGAGCCAAGGTTGCATTAAGCCACTCTGTGATCTATTAATTTGTCCAGATCCACGAATTGTGACTGTGTGCCTTGAGGGGCTCGAGAACATTCTGAAGGTTGGTGAGGCTGATAAGGAAATGGGAATGAACGATGGAATCAATCTCTATGCACAAATGATTGATGAATGTGATGGATTGGATAAAATTGAAAACCTTCAAACTCACGACAACCATGAGATTTATGAGAAGGCTGTGAAGATCTTGGAGAGATACTGGGCTGAAGAGGAAGACGATGAACAGAATCTCCAAGATGGTGGGAATGAAAATCAGCAAGGCTTTAATTTCGGAGCAAACCAGCCCAGCGTTCCGGCTGGGGGCTTCAAATTTGGTTGAATTGTTTTGTTTGGGAACTTCAGCTCCAGTTTTGTAGGTCTTATCACTTGCAATGAAATCTCTAGACTTGTGTTTGCATTTTCATGGATGCCAGGGAGTTAGGGTTTTTGTTCTGGCGCATAGGCTTTTGCTGTTTCTTTGTTTATTGGTGGGAATTATCTGAATGTTAGAAAGAGTTCTAAACCTGATTTGTATTCCTATATTTTTTTTCTATATTCCATATGCCTTGTGATTGTGCCAAGTCTCTCTCTCTCTCTCTCTCTCTCTCTCTCTCTCTATATATATATATAGGCATTGAGAGTAAAGCTAGTACTGTTTTAAATCAGAGGTGGAGAAGCTGGCCAGGCCAGTGGTAGTAGAAAAATTAGCTTCTTATAGTCTAGAGTAATGGGGCTGCCAAAGCTCTGACTATTGTGTTTGGTAGTGGACGGTGAAACTGGATGTGCCAGCATCATTTGCATGTGTTGATAAGGTTCCGTTTGCAGCCTTAACTTACTCTAGTAGAACAAAATCTGAATCTTACAAAGATGTTCTAGCAGATAGAATCTCAAATTGATTTTTTGTTTTTATTTTTTAAAGTTATTTAAAAATGTAAAAGTCGATTAAACATATTTTTTAAGAATATTTTTTAAAAGATTATTTTTAATGAACAAAATAAAAAAGAAAAAAGAAATGCTTTAAAAAAACGAGTTTTTTAAAAATAAATTGAATTTTTATATCATTTTTATTAAAAAAATCCTTATTTATTAAAATATAATTTGATATCTATAAAAAAAAACTTATAAAAATAAAATTATTAAACAATTTTAACTCAATTTTTAAAGCTTTATAATAGTTTTTAAGTTGAAAAAATTGGCCACACTTAGTTCAGGTAAGCCCTCAGTAGAGTTATTTAGACTACAATTTAAAAATTTTTTAGATTTTTTATTCAAATCTGACTCAGTTCACTTATAAACTCGAATTATTATAAAAAAATAAAAAAATATTTTTATATTTTTATAATTATATTTAAAAAAATATTTTTATTAATTAAATAGTAATGCAAGCAGTATGAATTAACAAAAAATTTATATATAAAAATAGCTTGGGTCAATCCAAATTAATAAATTGTTCAATCTTTAAATAAATTTAACTTTCAATAAGTGGGTTACAAAAAAAACGGTCGACACTAGGGGAAAGTGGCATTATTAATTATGACGAGATCGATCATCAATAACATGGTTGTACAAATCAAAGACAACTCGCAGGCATGGTGGACCTCCTTCCATTTCTATCGAGTATGGCCATAACTACATCCTTCACAGTTGACAGTTGCAGAAAAAATTGTTGAACACTGTTCCTTCCCCACATTCAGTAAAAAAGTTTGTAGGCTCCTTATTTCCTTTTTTTATCTAATTATCATGCTATTTTGTTTCCAATACTCAATAGAGTATGGAAAATTGAAGTTGCTGACCATGCTTTCAACTGAGCATACGGAAAGGGCAAGTTTTTTCCTGATCATGTGCAATCCATTTGTAACACCTCAATTTTACGTATATAATAAGGATTTAAGCTTGTCTTTCTAAGATGTCTTTTAGAGACAAAATTAGGAAACCCTCAGACGAAAGCGAATAATACCTCCAACATGTATGAATTTCCGATTTTCATCCACCACCAGACTAGAATAGCAGTTAAACTTGTTCCTATTCACATCCCCACCTTTTCTTCTCTTCTCTTATTTTAAGAATTGGGAAACCGACGTTGATATTCGAATCTAGATCTTTTCAATATCATTGGTTAAGATAAGGTACTAATTAACCCACTCACACCTCATCTAATAAATGGTTTTCCCTCCCCACCTAACCAACACACACTTGGCATATTCCTATTGGCAACCCCTTTCAAACACCCACCGGTTACCTATTTTTCTCATTTTTTATTTCTGCAATAAATTTCCAACTGTCTAATAAATACAAAAGGTAGCTGAGCGGAAGCTAGGCAGAATTTAATCTTGAGCCCCTGTTCTGTTCTCAGCTGTTAGTTCACCTAAACTAAACCGATCACCAATGACCCCTCCCTGAAGGCCCCTGGACAATGGCTAAACCCAAACCCACCCTTGGCCGACCAAAATCATTTTGTAGAGCTATAGCAGCAGCTAGCCACAATGGCATTATGGAAATATTTTGACACCAAAAGGGTGGATAAATAGCTTGACTACTATATTAACATCAAGATTCAATCCTTTAGTCTTACCGCACTAGTCAGCTAGCATCTGCATCTTTGCATCTTTCTTGACAGGTTGAGGAGTTTCAAGTTGTAGAAAAAGATGTCTCTTGTCACCGAAGAGATCAAAGCCAGTGCATCAGAAATCTACCATGGAGATGAGATATGCCAAGAGAAATCAAAGTTCTTGCTTCAGGAAGTCGGCATGCCCAGGGGACTTTTGCCATTGAAAGACATCGAAGAATGCGGGTACGTGAAGGAGACAGGTTTCGTGTGGCTCAAACAAAAGAAGAGCATAACCCACAAGTTTGAAAAGATTGGGAAACTGGTTACCTATGCAACTGAAGTCACGGCTTTTGTTGAGCCAAACAAGATCAAGAAGCTGACTGGGGTGAAGACCAAGGAGCTTTTGGTTTGGATCTCACTTAGTGAAATCTATGTTGATGATCCACCCACTGGCAAAATCACTTTCAAGACCCCTGCAGGGCTTTCCAGGACTTTCCCTGTGTCTGCTTTTGAGATTGAAGGTGAACAAGTTAAGGATGCCAAGGAGAAGAACGAAGCAAAGAAAGCGAATGAGGCATTGGCAGTGAAGGAGATCTAGAGTCTTAGTATCTTTAAACTAGTGTCTTTCACTAGTATTATTAATTAGTAGCAATCAATAAAGAAAAGGTGCTTACAGATATATTGCATGATATGGCAAGTACTACATATTTTGAGATGGACCTAAGAGATGATCTACGTTGCATTGTTGCTTCAACCTATTGGAAGTATAATACTCTGTTTTCAACGAGAAGCCTACATTTCGTCTTTGCTTCTACTTATTGAAAGTGTAACCAAATACATAATTTGACTACTAATAGTAACACTTCATTCAATAATTCTTGAATTTTCAAGATTGATGGATCATGTTAAGATAAAAATAACCTTTCATTTTTGGAATCCATAAGTCAAACAATCTGGTAAAGCGAGCACTGCAACATGAACAGGATTGGTTACCCGTCACCACCTCAAGTAGACCTCTTCCACAAAAGAACCCATTAGATGGCCCATTTATAACTTCAATCTAATTGTTTACACAATTGACCCAGGCCATGGCCCAAAATCCAGCCTCCGACCAGTATGGACGTGTGCATTTACCACGACTTGGCATTATTGCTGAAAAACAAAGCTTGGGTTAAAGAAAAAATTTTGTTTTAAAAGTGCAGTGAAAAATATAATTATAAAAAATTTAAGTATTTAAAAGGATATTATGATAAATTGAAATGTACAAAAAAATATGCATAAATGATAAAAATAAAAACAAAGTGAGAATAAGAAAATCATTTTGTTTTTGGAAAGTACGTTTGAACCATCAAGATCACAAATTTTTAGTTTCTAGGTTCAGGTTTTTAAACTGTAATTTTAACAGCAAAAACCAACTTTTTTTTAACCCGTTTGATATTATTGTAGCACTAAAACTCAGCTTTTAACCTTAAAAACGTGCCAACATCGATGCTACCTTTTAAATTGAGATAAGACAACTCTATTTTATTGCTCGGACAACCTGCATGATTAATTTGAGTTCACTACAACCACCCCCTCCATAAATGTAATTTTCAGCGATTTGATGAATATAACCACAAAAACAAATTGTACGAGAAGGTGATGCATCATTAATCCTTCAGAGAAAAACTAGGCAAGTCAATAGACCTGGCAGAGTAAGCCATCCATACAACTGACGTTCTAGTATGCTCTACTTGGTTCATGTTGATTTTAAGGTAAGTTCAGTCTCAAAAGAATGCCTATGAATGCCTAAAATTGGTTACAGAAGCAATCATCAGCACCAAATACATTAAGCTGAAAAGCAGAAAAGATTTGGCTTCACTTTGATTCATCAGAATAAAGGCCCCAAGCTTGGAGTATTGTTGATAGCTTGCCTTCTGCCGCAATTATGACTTCAATGCCTGAGTAGAGGCAAATCACAAACAACCAATAATTAGTAAAAAAAAACAAACTTGTAATTTCATAATTGGTGCATGGAATACATTTTCTGTGAAGGATTTCAAATTGAAACTTGGAAGAAAAAAAATGGGTGTGGGATAAGCCACGTTATGAGAGTTATATTCCAACTGCCAATTTTATATAAAGGATGAACAAGTTGCCATCATTTGACAAAGCAAGCATGTAATTGCTAATTAGTAACTTGTGTTTAATCACACATATCTTTTTTTTTTGGATAATGTAATCATGCGCAATCACTCTCAATCTCTCGCGCATCCATTCAAGAATTTGTTAATTGCAGATTTTTAGAAAATACAAGGATGTGATTTGTCAAAATCAAAATTTTAAATAGTAGACAAAGATTCAGGAACTAAAGGTCTAAATACGTACTTAAACACCAAACATACAAACGAATTAGCAAGTTTAGAGAAAGGTAGACCATGTTTTTAATTTCTCAAGCAAACCTCATGCAACACCATTCAAGAGCACGTAACGACAAAGATGTTGAAGGGCGTTAAAGTGTTATACCTGGGAAGCTGCAATCCATTTTCCATCAATCCAGTCCTGATGTAGCCTTAACTCAGAGTGGTCAAACTTCATTTCCTCCTTGGTGTTCTTAAAATACACTTCATAGTTTGAATCAGAGAGAACTCTAGAAATCACACCCACCCACCAGCCATCCTTGTACAAAGCATCAACTTCATCAAACTTTTGGAACCGATCAGTCACAACAATTTCCGGTGGACAAGGCCTAACGTGCAGGGTATCAAACTCTTCCTTTAGGAAATCAGTGTCATCTTCAGTTCTCAAGCTCTCATACTGAATTAGGTACCTGTCCTTCCCCACTGCTTTAACAATAGTTGCAGCAAACCAAGCACCTTCAAAACCATCTTCATCACTGGCCACCTCAACATGTTCTCCCTCACAGAACTTTTTATCTGCTGTTATCTTGCCAGACTCCAATTTCTCTTCACAATCAGACTTCAACTTCTCATTGCTGGCTGCATTGTCATACTCCAGCTTCTCTTGTGTAACAACTTTGTCATACTCCGTCTTTCCTTCGGTCACTGCTTTGTCAGACACGAAATTTTTTTCAGTTATTTTGATGTTAGACTTTTTCTCCTTAGTCTTTCCTTTGTTAGACTTCACTTCTTTCTCAGTTTGTACTTTCTGCAGTTAAAAAAGTGAAAGGATGAGGATGCAAACTATGTAAGACAATAGAATCTATAACCTAGTAGGAAACAGGAAAGAACCATGTACAGAGAATCACATCTTTCTGAACATGGAGGGATTGTTTGGGTCTAACATCCTGCTTCTGCCTTCCATTTTACAGTCTATGGAAACTACTCAGATGTGTCCCACTCTTTCCCAGCTTCCGTCCTACCCCTAATCTACAAACTTGCACAACTATATACATGGTGCAGAGAGGGAGAGACCTAGCTCCTCTTGTTAGTCAATTACACATCCATCAATTGTTAATTATGAAGTACAAATAATCTAAAACAACTAAGATAAAAAATTAGAACCACTTTTCAGAAAAAAGTTCATATAATGACTTCCAAGTTTATACGTTCAATCAGTAAAATAGGTTTCCATCAAGAAAATTGAATAACAGTACCAGTTTTCTGAAAACAGGACTGCTATCTAATAGCATGTTTGTCAAAGTTTATATTCAGTAAGTGATATATACCTAGATCCACAAACAGATAGCCTATTACTTTTATTGTCCTCATAACCAACAAGAAATGCATTCAAACAACATTAGACTGAAATAGATATAGAGACATAGAACTCCCAAAATAATATGTATCAGTTACAAACGTTCTAAACAAGTACACATTCCAAGAAACAAATCATACATCCCAATTTCTTGCATTTTCACTATCTTTCCCCTGTCTTTCCTATCCCAACAAGAATTACCCGAAAAACTCAAGTTACGAAAGAAAAGGTGAAAAAGTAGCAAGAAACAAGGAATGCCTAAAAGAATTTACCTTCTCCACTTGCTCATCTCCCTCCAATGGTGGCGTCCAATACCCATTAACCCACTCTCTATGAAGCCTCAACTGATCCTCTCCAAACTCCAACTGCTCTTTCGACCTCTTAAAGTAAACATGGAACTTTCCATTCTCCAACTCCTTAGTAATCACCCCTTCCCACCAGCCGTCATTGTGAAAAGCATCCACCTCTTCACCAAACTTGAACTTTCTTGCTCTTTCTCGAGGTGCCAGAGGGCGTAAATCCACAGCGTCGAAGGTCTCCTTCAAGGGTTTAGTACCGGCATCGTCTTGGAAAAGATGGGTGTATTGGACTAGGAACTTGTTGGGGTTTCTTGAAGAAGCGCGCTTGATAATCGTGCCGGTATACCATGAACCTCGGAAGCCAGGGTCGTTGGAACTTATCTCAATTTGGGAACCAGGTTGCAGGTGCGGAGGATCGTCGTTGGCGGGGGCTGTGGTGGGCTTTCGTTTTGGAGGCATTTTCCGTTTTTTTTTGGGGGGGGGGGGTCGTGGGGGATTGAGAGCTACGGGTTTTACTGTTGAATCTTTTGGCGGGACTGAGAGAATGTGAGTATGCCAATGAGATTCTGCTCCGATCTGAACTGCCAATCAATAATTTTACAACTTTCCTGTTTTTGGGTGATACGAGGAGTCGAGGACCCAACCCAACCCAAGCCGACTGACTGGTGCCAGTGAGTAATAAAAACTAGGCTCTTTTTCTACAAATAATGTAATTTTTTTTATTTTTCTTTTTATGTTATTTTGAAATTAATTTTTGAAATGTGTTGATTTTCATTTTATGTCGAGAACCCGTAAGGAAATATGGGGAGAAGAATGTACCCAACATTTTGGCTACCTGCATTGAGAACTCATCATGATGATGAGTTTCCAACACATTTTTCCCCTTTATTCTCTTTTTTTATAATAAGATTATGATTTTAATTTTTTTTTAAATTATAGTTAAACACAATACAATTTTTAGTTTATACTTAAATACATATTATAAATTTTTAATTTTTTATAGGATAGTAATAATATATGCTGATAGTTTAAAATTATTACGAGTTTTAGGTATATTGTATGAGTATATTAAATTTAGTACAGATATAAATATACTAATATTTGTAAATTGGATATAAAAATTTAAACAATTTCAATTTATATATAAGTATAAAATTTTACATTAACAAATCATTTACTAGCATTATCGTTGTTGTAAACTCTCCCTAAGCTACCAGATTTTTAAAAACATTTGTTATGACTATGCCTTCATTCTTCCAAAATCCGCAACGCTTTGGTTGGCATCTCTTTCTAAGGTCCATTTCATTATGAATACGATTTATGGCGACCTTTTGGATCTCTCTGCATTTCTGGATTAAGACATAGTTGTGGACCATTATATTTCGACGAATAATTTTCATGCTCGATGGCTTGAAACTTATGTCGATAGACATTGGATATAGTCTCCAATTGATAGACATTGTTCACATATAACATGCAATCTATACGAACATGAGCACAAGCAGCAACAACATGTGAAAATGAATACCTTTGTGTTTGAAACTTTATACAGTCACACTATCTCATATTAAGATTAACTTTGTAGTTCGAAGCCACAACTTCTTCTTGTGGGTTTTCTAACTCTTCAACCAGGAAAGATTGATTTGCTCACGTAAACTCACGAACAAGGTGAGAGTTAACTTTCCTTTGATTTTCTTGCATGACATTAGATCTATTTATAAAGCCCGAGCTCTTCCTTCCCTTTCTCCCTTTCCCTGTGACCTTAACGTTTTTTTTTAAGGGTTATGGACCATGCCAAAGAGAAATTGGTAGGGCTGTGCCCTGACAATTGCCCCCCCCCCCCCCCAAAATATTTGATGGGCGGCACACTAGGAACTCGTCATCTAAGATGGCGAGTTCTCAATGGGAATATGGAACTAGTTGGGAACTCGTCATATTAGATGGGATTATGCAATCCAATGATGAGTTCCTAACACACCATCTTCTCTCCACCCCTGTGACGTTTTCTCAACGAATTTTAAAAATAAACATATTTTCAAAATTAATTTGAAACTGACGTATATTGAAGAATAAAAAAATTTATATTATTTCTGTAAAAATGCCTAAAAACTACTTGCAAAATAAAGAGTTCTTATCTACCAAGTACTTTGGCTATGAATATCAAAACAACTCTTTTAAAGTTATTATAATTTTTAAAAGGCAGTCTAAATTTGTCCAAAACTCAGGCTACTTGCTCAATCTAGTCTCTATGACTCTGTTTTAGTTTAGAAATTTTTTTTTTTGAAATTTAAATTGACCTTATTTAATTTAAATTATTATTTACTAATAAAAATTATATAGTTAATAATG
>JAQSVH010161863.1:0-17669 GCA_029448705.1 Adansonia digitata | reverse complement strand
AAGTTCTAACCATTCAGATAAGTTTAGTTCATTAGTTTTTTTTCAACTTACAAAAAAAAAAAAATCTTTTTTATGGTAATTTTTAAAAGTTAATAAAAAATTAATTAAAAATAGAATAAGTTTAGTTTGAATAATTGCAATATTTCACATATGAATGGAAACAAGAATTGAATCAAATATATTTAAGTATTACCTAATCTAAAATAAAAACAAAGTCAATAAAAGTAAATTGAAAGCTAAGGTTTGAATTGATTTTTGATTTTTTTCATTTCTCTAAGTGTTAATAAGATCAATGATACCAATTCAATTAAAAATAATAAAAAAATTAAAGAAAACTATTGTAAAAAAATTAAATATATATATATATGCATATTCACTTAAAAAACTAAGGCAAAAAACAAATTTTTACTAATATTTTTTATCTAATCTACTCACGTAATGATTGTCAACATGTACATATATGAAATATTAATATATTAAAATTAATATAATTATAAAATTTTTTAAATATAATTATAATATAATAAAATATAAAAAATATGATATTAATAAATGAATTTACGAATTGAGCAGAGATATAATTTGGTATAATGGAATTCCCCGTGGATTTACTGTCGGGACAAAAACAAATCCTAAAACGACAAAAGGCAAACAGCCAAACAGGAGGATTTATCAGAGGGGGGAAAATAAAGATCAAAATTTGGCCTTGGGTTTTGGGGGGCCGCAAAGGGAGATATTTTTTTTTTATATTGTACTATCTGAAGGCTTCGGAGTCTTCACATCCAATCGACGGATCAGTGGAAAAGGTAAAATGCCTTGAACCCTAAAGCCTTTTTTCCTTTTTTAATCTCTTCTTTTCCCCTGTTTCTGCTTTTTGGAAATTTTTGGAGTTCAATTTGCTGGTTTTTACAACCTGTTAATACTCAGAAACGGTTGACTCTAAAGGTTTCATTCCTGTTCCATCCTGGGCTTTTTTTTTTAATGAATATCTTAGTTTCCTATGAGTTTTCGTCTAAGGTTTTCTGTTCTTTTTCATTATGAGCAATGAATATCATCATTCATTTAGAGTTCAAATCCCATTTTCATACAGGGTTTTGAAAGATACGTAATTTGGATTAGATAGAAACGTCTTCTTTTCTGATGAATTTGTTGTAATGTACCTATTTTTGGGCAAGTTTTTATGTGGATTCTGGTTTGAAGTTTAGTTAACAAGTCAACTTGGCAGGTGCGAAGTTGCTTAGTCATAAGTCTCATGCATCAATGCACTGAAAATTAATCATGTTGCATAATTAACTTTTGATGTTAAATATAAATCTGGCCTTTTCTTCATTCCAGGATCAGTGCTCCTTCTAGCGAAATAGACGGGTCTGGTCACTTACTACTTTTCGGTGGGATACTATGAGCTTCGCAGGTCCTTCTTTTGGTACTGGTTAGTTTATCTGCTTTGCTCCATCTTACTAATAGGGGTAATGTCTGTAATGAGAGCTCACCAGTGAGCTTGTATAAATATTTTGTTTGTTCTTAAGGCAATTGAATCAATTGGTTCTTCATTGTATTGTGGATTGGTATATTTGTTGACTGAAGTGGATCTTTCTACAAATTCACAAGCTTGTTGGTCCTCCTTGTGTTTAACTTTAACCATTAATACTTGATTTCTACCGTGACAAATTTCAGGTGGTAGAACCGTTGGAAGGACACTTGAATTTGGAAAAACCCATGTGGTTAGGCCCAAAGGTAGGCACCAAGCAACCATAGTTTGGCTACATGGCCTTGGTGATAATGGTTCAAGGTATTATGAACTCTGCATTGCATTGCTTTCTAAGATTCTTATTCCTAGTTTTTGGTGAATTAATTTAAGATTATTTTCTTAATAATATCAGTAATTTAACTTGGTTATGAAAGGAAGAGAACAATTTACAGTTCAGATTAAAAGGGACAAATATCTAGTATATTCTATTTAGTAGGTTCTATGTACATTGAGTTGTCTTTTCTAATTCTCCCTTCCCCCAACAAGTGAGCAGATATTTGAAGGAAAATAACGACAGCTTGCTCCTTCTATTTTTTTTCCTGATTTTGTTTGTTACAGTTTTTTTTACTGCTTCTACCTTTTCCTTTTCCCTTTCTTGTTTGGCCGATTGCACCGGTTAACTATAATCCCAAGAGTTTAAGATGTTCTTAACATCTTTGTGCCATGTTATTTCCTTCTGTTTTGGGTGATTCAAGAAATCATTTGGCCCCGTCAGGCCATGAAAATATTTCTATGGATTATTATTTTGCAGTTAGGATTCTGCTAGTTCAGAAATCCTGCATGTTAATGAGATGGATGTTATTGCTTTTTATTGAACACAGGGGGGATTTGTTGGTATATGAACTAAGTAGATGCCTCCCTTTCTCTGTGCAATTCTTGTTTGTAGTATAGCACTGTTGCTATTAATGCTTAAATAAATAGTAGGGAGTTAATCATTGCATGCAAAAGAACCTCTCTCATCCATAAATATGTTTTTGTCTTGAATTGCTATCTTTTAGCTGATAAGGCTTGCAAAAAAACTATTATTTAAGCTGATAATAAATATAACACCTGTTGATTTTTCAAGTAGTTTAGTCTTCAAATTGCAAGCTACTGCATCTTCATGTGCCAATGTTTCATGTCTTCCAGTGTTAATATATGTCTTCAGCAAGTCTTTTCATCCAATAGATTATATGGGTGCTACTTGGAATCTAAGTTATCCTGTCATATGAGGTTCCCTATCTTTGTAACTGATGATCCCAAATACAAGACAGATAATTATTAATATCTTTTGAGATATCTACTCATCCTCATTTATCTTATCATCTTGTTTGGCAGCTGGTCCCAGCTCCTGGAGACCCTCCCTCTTCCAAATGTAAGTATGATTATTGTAGCCAAAGATATATAGGAGAATTTATTCTAAAATTAACCAATGGATTTATTTTATTTGATAACATCATAATTTTCCATGCTTGTGATCTTATGGTGCAGATTAAATGGATTTGCCCAACTGCCCCTACTCAACCAATTACACTATTTGGTGGCTTTCCGTCAACTGCTTGTAAGTATATTCTTAAAATGCCGTAATGATGCAGTCTCATATGAAGGAAACAAAATGAGTTTAATTTCATTCTCTTCAACCTTTTTCTTTCATGGTGGTACTTTGAAATGCTAATCAACTTGCTGAATTCTAACACGACATAAATCAGGGTTCGATGTGGGAGACCTTTCAGAAGATGCTCCTGATGATGTAGAGGGTTTGGATGCTGCCGCAGCACATGTTGCAAATTTATTGTCAACAGAGCCTGCTGACAGTATGTTTCCTCTTGCCCTTTTCTATGAGGTTTTCTGATGCTAGTTTATTTTATTTATTTTTTTCCAAATATTTAGGTGTTAATGCATTTTAGACACTTATATTTTCTTTTATAGAGAGAATTCATGAGAAAGAACGTTTTACATCATACAATTGCCATATATTAACCTTGCATTCAGTAAGATCCTATGATTTTGTCTACCAAAGTGAACAATATTATTTTTCTTTTATGGCCATAAAGCAAGAACATGAGAAGAAAGAGTACTGGTTTTGGAAGTCATTAGATTTAGTTTGCATTTTAGTTTCATTTTCCGGTTCTTGTATATGAGCTTGTAGGACAAAGATATGTATTTTTTGTGGCTGATTATTCTGGATAGACATACACACCGATAGATTTGATTAATGTAAGTGGAATTCCTTTCTCTCCAAACTTTATATGTAAATTGGCCTTGGCAATTTTTTAAAGATCGGCAATAAAGCATCTGCATCTAAAGTTTGCAATGGCCCAAAGAGCCCTAATAGTATTCACCTCTTATTTTTGTTTCTATCTGTCTTGACAACCATTTTTTTTTTTTTAAATAATTTTACAATTCCTTTCATTTACCAGCATTCCAATAAATGCCTGTGAACACTGACTACATTTTTAGGACTGGTTTAAATCTAAGTACTTTGTTGCTTGATTAGTTTGGCTCACAACTAATGCAAAGCGACATTCATCTTATTTTTCGGTTTTAGCAATGAAAATTTTGTTTATTGTCATTGTTTTTGACATTGTTCTAATCACAGCTTTTTCCAATTACAGTTAAACTTGGTATCGGAGGCTTCAGTATGGGTGCAGCTACCGCTCTATACTCTGCAACCTGTTTTATTGATGGAAAATATGGAAATGGCAATCCATATCCTGCCAGTTTGAGTGCAGTCGTCGGACTTAGTGGATGGCTTCCATGTTCAAAGTTGGTTTCCTTACATTTGCACATTCACATATGACCTTGATGCTCAACCAGCCCCCCTCCTGGGTCTGGTTTATTGTTATAAATTCTTTTCTTTTCCAGGAATTTGAAAAACAAAATAGGACAGGATGAAGCTGCAAGGCACGCTGCATCCTTGCCCATTTTGCTATGCCATGGCAAAGGTATTTATAATCACCATTATTATGCAAATTATCATTGGTATCATTAGCATCATTTATACTGATTCGGAAATAGCAACAGGATATAACTAGATGGTATCGAAACAAGGTAATATATTCTACTTGAGGAATTTGACCAGCCAAACGTTTTAGAGTCAACTTCTTCATAGCTAAAAGGCAAATCCCTCTCAATTTATTGGAAAGGTTTTGAAGGGATTCAAAGAAAAGAACTGGCATAACACTAAAATTACTGCTTCATAGGGATCTATGTTTTATGAGTAATGGTCCTAGCAACGTATTTCATAGTTACGTAAATACTTTATTTAGCTTAATTTTGTGTACATTTGATGTTAAATGAAGGCCTTATTGATTTGTTAGGCTTGTTGGAAGTAATCTAGGAATAAATTGTTTCCTATTTTACATAGAGAAGGAATTAGCTAACTGAAAACTTTCTATGCATGCACTATAGACAAGATTCTGAAACCTAGACAAGTCTTATTGAAGTAAACATCTCTTTTGGTTTTTACATATCCGGATGTTGTTTCGAAGACACAATAAGGTCAAGTTTTCTGGACTTTCTATTAAATATTTTCGTTATTGAAGCCTAAGCTCATATTTGAGACGTTTGGTAATTACCTTGGCGGCTACCATTATTTTACCAAATACTGTTTCACTCATATTTAACTTATAGTTTCATATGATCGGCGTCAATAGGTTATCAGTGGCAATGCTCCTTTGAAGTATGTTATTGTATATTACATGTTTGGTTGCAGGTGATGATGTGGTTTCGTATAAATTTGGCGAGAAATCCTCTCAAGCATTAAGTTCAAATGGATTTCAGGACATGACTTTCAAATCCTACAATGGGTACGGATCTCGAGAATTCTAACAAAAAAATTTTCATGTTTCTTATATATTCAGACAATTTATTGACATGAACCGATTACTTTGTTCAACAATTTAGGCTTGGTCACTATACAATCCCTGAGGAAATGGAAGAGGTCTGTGCTTGGTTAACTTCAAAACTGGGGCTCGGGAGTCGATCCACATAAAGGATGTAATGTGGAAATGTTTTGTGCATTATTTTGAAGCAAAGTGGAATGGAGAAGAGAAATTATTGTTGTGGTTATGGGTTTGTTTTTGTGCATGTTATAGTTGGTGAATAATTCGCATTTTGCATATTTCTCTTGAAGTTGATATTTGCTTAATTGGTCATGGGCTTTTGCCTGAACCATGAGATGGAACATTAGAACATGAACCCCTTTGCTCATCGACTTTGCAGTTTGGAATATTATCATTTCGAAATTGGAATGCAATGCAATGTCATAATTTATATATCAAATAAAATTCAAATAAAAATTTCCAAATTCATATTTCTAACCGTAGCAACAAAATATTTAACAAATTAATTGATTAGATTGAAAGCATAACTTAAACCTATTACAACTGTGGTTATTAACACTTCAATGATTTTGATGAGCGTATAGCAAATTATTACAACTTAATTATAGTTTTTTGGGCCACAGATTAAAACAATTTATAAGTGACTAATTACAATTTTCTTTTATATGGTTTTAAATTGCATAATAAAAAAATAATTCTCCCTCGTTTCGTAAATTTTACCTTATTCCCAAAAAGAAACTACGAGGATTGAAATTAATTTTAACAAAATGTCAAGCAGGAATAGGCGAATAGCTCTGAACGTCAACACACTTCCCAAAGGAACCACAAATATTCATCTATCAAAAGTTGAAGGGTAAACCTTGGAATTATTGCAACCATAAAGCAACACAACGAAATTGCTGCGCCAAAAGAAAAGGCATACTTACTGATTGATTTAAGTTCCCAGATACAATAAAATTTGGTTCACTCATTTGATCCTATCCAGCAACTTGGGACCAAATTTGTTCCACGCAGTATGGAACAAAAAGAGACGCTCAAGCAAATGGCTCACATTCCTCTCCCTGTCCTACCTGAAACAAAAAATTGGAGTTGATTACGTTCTTAGACTCTATCAGCCATACCATGAAGATCTAGGCAAGCAAGTACAAGATGTAGATTAATGTGTGACACTTAAAATTGAAACTTCCTCACTCAAAAAATGAACAGATTACATTGAAGATACAATCACGGTCATGTTTCATTGTCAGGAGTCGTCCGTCTCCTTACATGGCGCCTCCAAGGAAATGATCCACTATCTGAAGACTCATTGTCCTCATCTCTGGTAGATCCATTTTCCCCATCATGGCTTCCCCCCCAAAGTCTGGTGGATCTCCTCCTAGTACTCAACTGAGCTCTCGTCCTTGACATGCCAGACCAGCTGCGGCTCCTAGAACTAGACCCTGGTCGCAACACTCGAATAAGGAAAAAGACAGTGAGCCAACTTCCATCATCAATTGGCAAACTGCTGTCATCAGCCCTCTCCTCTCCAAATGAAGATTGCAGTGAGCTGAACAAGTCCCCAAGGTCTCTCTGACGCTCCAACCTTCCCCAATTTCGCTGTCGCTCAGGATCAGCCTCTGATGGGCGCACAGCAGGGTGCTCAAGTCTTGCATGCTTCCTTAGGTCTTTATAGGAACCAGTAAAATTACATGTTTCAGAGGAACAGCTTCTAGATTTGGCATTCATGAAACAGCGGGCAGGCTCTACAACGACCCAATCTTTTATCTCACCACGACAAAGAGGGCAAACTAGTTTTGATGGCACCTTGTTCTCACACAAGGCAATAGATGGGTTAGAGGGCCCTTCCTCACTTCTTTCTTCCTGCAAATCAATGGCAGTTGATAATGAAGTTGTAGTCGCAGGTGGTGATAAGCTAGTGGTTACAAGTTGAGCTCCTTCTTGTTGAGGATCTTGTGGTGTTGTTCCTGAGGTGTCCATGAATGACTTGCGAAACTGATCAAAACAGTTTGAGTGGCGATAACTTGTATCACACATGTATGGACGGCAACCCTTCTCATGGGAAGAACATATGAGGAGAACTGCATTGTGAGGATGCTCCATGCAGACAGGGCACCTGGCGTCTTCCCATTCCCTTAGATTTTCCTCACTTTCTAAAGGGACTTTTGACGAATATCGGCGACTACAGCTGGAGCTACATGAGAAAGGAGATCTCCTAAACCTATCAAAAGACACGGAACGATCTCTTCTCTCCTTTGGCATGTTGATCGCTCTGATGAACAAACGCTAATGCTAAATGACTAGACCTTGAGAAGGCAGAAACTGAGCGATTGAAGGTAAAAAACATAACATCAACATTAGTTTTTACATAATTAAGATTCAGCAGAAAATTAAGGAGCCGAGGCATACAATGAAAATAAAAGAAGAAACAGAAATCTGAAAAGCACAGATACAACATGTCCCAAATGGGGAAAAAAATAAAACATTCACAAATGTATCATAGATGTTCAAGGGGAAAAAATAAATGGAATAAGAATGAATTTGCACAACGCCAGATAAGCTCTAGCAATAGCATATAAATGTCACAGAAACCAGAGCCTACAGGCTAAGTAGTTGACATTGAACAGCTCTATGAAAGGAATTAACATTATTACTTGACATTATGGCAAAGATGATTCCAAGACTCCATTATAATGCCAGGCAATATAGGGGTTAGTTTTTTAGAACAGTACCACTGCCATGGCATCATCCTGACAAGGCTGATATTGTAAGAACTGGACCCTATAACCAAGATGAAAACCATTGGCTGCAATTGGCATAAAGAACAAAATGAAGCTACTCAGACTCAAGACCATGACATTGCCACTGGCCATGGTAAAGCAATCATCTGCATAACTGCATCTCATAGATGACAATTTTTAGAATTACCACTTTAATGCAGGATTAATCTAATTTGCCTACAACATCAATATAACTCCTTTCATAGTAGTGATAAACCAGTACAAATATTATTCTTCCGTATAACTTGAGAAAACTCCTTAACGATGGACAAACTCACAGAATTCCAACCGAACATCATAGTTAGATTGCTTTATTTAAAATCCACTCATGATTTAAAAAACTCAAAATAGCCTAAAATCTAAATTACTTCAATTCAAAAGCAAATACACCCCCCCATATGGCCCTGTATCTTCTGCTAAACAATGACATGTTGCAACGTCTTACTCCAAATAAGAGGCTTTATTGAAGCTCAGCAAATAGTTCTCTTGTGCAATTGTAACTCTAAACTCAATTAAAAGAACTGAAGGGTGTTTTCCATCTGTTTGCTTTGTTGGATCTAACACATAATTTCTTCTCTTTGCATAAAAGCTTACTTCATACAAACAACTAGAACAAGATCAAATATCCATAAACAAACCTATCGCAAACACAAACGTGAAATGAAAAAAGTATCCACCATTATAACTTCCCACATATCTATTTCGGCCAAACAAGATTACCTCGAGATGAAAAATTTATCAATTCTAAAAGTATCCCTAACAACAATAGCACCGAACTTTGAAATGCTTAACTCCACATTTCACAGTATAAGCTATTCAGTTCAGCTCACTTTGAAGCATCAAATTTACTCCATATGCGAAAAATTATGTTAAATTAAAGGGGAAAGTAAATCGAAATACCAAAAAGAAAAAAATGACAAAACAAAATTGGAGGCGGTAATAAACTAAGGAATAAAATTCCTTGGAGTTCCAAAATTAAACAAATTAATAGATTTCGAATACAACAAAAACTTTAAGCTCAATATCCCTAGCTCCCCCCTCACCCCCCCAAAAAAAACAGTCATTGAAAGAAATAAACCAGCGAACAACAAACGGAGTCAAATCAGAAACTCTTAAGAACACGATCGGGGAAGAACAAGATAGGAATCGATAAGATTTGAGTACAATCGCACCCTTTGAAACTCTTAAAGAAACAAAAATTAAGTGATTTTTTAAAATGAAATTACCAGCAACTTCTACTTCGAGGCGTCAATAGAAAAAAAAGGTGACTTCCGATTTGATTTGGAGGATAGGATCCTTCAACCTGATCCAATTTTTTTTTTTTGCATAAATACGAACAAATTCAATTTGGGTAATTAGGGATTTGAGGGATGAGCGGACAGAGAGAGGCGGCCTCTTTCAAGTTTCTTCTTTGAGCTCGAAAGCGAGGACAGAGAAAAAAAATGTTAGAGAAGAAAAAGAAGGGCCGTCTCTTATATAGGGAGAAAGCTGACGTGGACAACTTCGGTTCTCTAATTTTTTATTTTTCCAAACTTTAATGATATTTTATTATTTTTTAAGTCGGCGCTGTTTTAGGATTGTGACGGAGGAGGTCTTATCAGCTCACGCGTCCTTGGCGTTTGTCGAAGTTTTACCTTGTTTATTAATTCAGTTCCCTTGTATGGAGAGGTTTTACCTTACTATGTAGAGGCTATTACGGGGAGGTTTTGTGGGTACAGCTGGTCACTCGCTGGCGGCTGCGATTACAATTTGAAATGAAACGATTTTGCCGACTTGTTCAACTTTTTTTTTCTGATAAATTATCCATCAATTATTACATTTAGTATAAAAATATTTAAATAATAAAAGAATCTTATAAATATTAATTAAAAATTATTATTTAAAATTTTAATATATTATTTTATGAAATAATACATATTATATTTTTAAAATTTTATATCATTTTAATATTTTTAAATAATAATTTAATTAATTTTAAAAATACTATAAAACATTTTCAATAAAATCTTCAATAAAAACTGTTCTTCGTTCTCATTGATTAACTTGAAGGGAACTTGTTATTTTTCTTGTACTTTTAAACTTCAATAAAACATTTTCAATAACATTTTTAATAAAATCTTCAATAAACTCTTACATTTACAAGATAAAACTTGAATAAAAAACTTAAATAAAAAAATTATATCTAACTAAAATGTAAAAATATAATACCAAATAAAATAAATTAAAAGAATAAAAAGTTTGGATAAATTCATGTAGAAGAAGGCATCATTTCAATTCTATCAAGGAGAAAACTTTATAGAAGATGGGTACTTAAAAAAATATATATATAGATAACATAAGTTAGAAAAATGTAATGCTTTTAAGAAACACAGAAAAAATGTTAAAATAATAAAAAAAATCTTTAAACTTTAGCTCTTTATTTAAATAAGCCTTATACTTTTATAATATTTTAATAAGCTCTCAACTTTTAATTCATATTTGAATAAGTTCTTAACTTTTAAATTATTCCAAAAACTTTATAACCTTTAATTTAAGCCTAAAAGCTCGAATTAATATTCATTAATTAATTAAAATTTTAAATTTTATTTTTATAATAATATTAACATTAATGTATTTTTATAATTTAATTTAAATAAAAATATTTTTTATTATTAAAAGTAATTAAGATTAGACCGACTTAAATTAAGAAAAACTATATCCAGGATTTGGTCGGGTCAAGCAGATAACCTAACCCATGATCTGATTTAAATATAAATTAACTTTTTATTTAAAATAAAAACTTATTTAAATACAAACAAAAAAATAATGACTTATTTATTTTAGGTACAATAATCGCATATCAACTAATTTAAATAAAGTACTAAACTTCAAGATCTGTTCAAATAGTTTAGCCAAAAAAAATTGTATTTCCGCAAAACTGTCATTAAGGAAACACTGTAATGGCGGCTGGAATAAAGAAAAAAAAACATGAACGAAAACAAAATCTTTGGGCCATTAGGAGGAGAAATAGCTCAAAAACAAATTCTTGGTAAACAGTGCATGGCCATTGACAGAAGGAAGACAAAAATAGCAAACTGTCTTAAGGCCTTGCGACTGTTCCTTAGTTAGAAGGTTGCCCTTCAATCTAAGCGTCTATATACAAATGCTATACCAAGACTAACGGTGATTACAGCAAAAAAAAAAAAAAAATCACCGCTCTCAACAACTCCTAAACGAAGGGTTGTCATCATATCAGACATTACAGTGGATGGCAAAATAATCACATCTCACTCTGCCTTTGTTCCAGTCAATGCTGCTAACCTATTTACACTAAGGAGAAGAGCATCGATGTTTTGCCTTCGTTGCTTACGTTTGCGGTAATCATTTAATGTCCATGGCTGCTGACATGGTGCGTAACTGTTTGGCGATCTCTGAGAAGGCAGGCCTTGAGTCGGGATCGGTTGACCAGCATCTCTCCATCAACGAACGCCATGCTGGATCACACCAGCTAGGGGTTTCGGGTCTGAGAGTGCCCTTGATTATACCAGCTGAGAAAAGACAATATTATCCTAATGGCCATTAGTATAAACCATTGAGGTATTGCAGCTTTTTTATGACAACTCAGTCGACTTTTCTTTAAGAAACCAGAACCAAACACAATATTATCCTAATAGCCATTAGTATAAACCATGATGATATTGCAGCTTTTCTCGGACAACTCAGTCGACTTATCTTTAAGAAACCAGAACCAGACGAAAATAGCAACTAAAACACAAGCCACTTAACGGAATGGATTTAAAGAAGAAATATCAAACAGCATTTACACCCAAATCTTCTAGGTGAATTTCTGAACATATAACTGATGACTAAGAAAATGAATAGAAAGGGAAATCCAGAGGATCAAAGACATTTGAAATGGCAGGAGAAAGTGTAAGGAGAAGTATTGCAACAAATAGAATCTGATGACAAGGACTACCATGAATACCAAACTTGCTCACTATGTATGCATTCAGAGAAAGTCTCAAGTAGTTGAGACTACATACTGCCCATCAATGTAAATCCTCTAGCGAATACAGTCGTTGAAGTATACCTATTATTTCCTCTGAGTGCAAATGTGTGTAAGGTTCTTCCCCAGTTAAGAGTTCCCACATGACTATTCCAAATGAGTACACATCAACCTGCATTCAAACATAAATAAGTATTCAGGACATCCATGACATGATGGTTGACAGTTGTAACAGATGATAAATTGTCACCTATCCTACCTTCTCTGTTACCAAGATGTTGTTAGCGTTGAAAAGCTCTGGTGCCATCCATGGTATAGTTCCTCGAACTCCACCGGAGACAAGTGTCCTCTGTTTAATTTTGGATAAGCCTAGATCACCAATCTGATTGAGAAAGGAAGAATTTTAAAATTTATGCGAAACGCAGAAATGTTAACTGATTAAAGCCTAGCAAACAATTGGTACCCAAATGGAAGAACTGTAGCTACCTTGCACACTGGTCGTCGAGGATCCCGCATATTAACAAGGAAGTTATGAGATTTTAAATCAAAATGGATAATGTTCTTCTCATGTAAATATTCCATTCCGAAGGCTGCATCCATGGCGATTATTAACCTCTTTCGGCGATCAATAGTGCTGTAAATCAGACAACAAGTAACTTAGAGAAAGCAAATGCATATACATGCTGCATAATACAAACTTCAATTGATGATATACTTGGATGCCAGGTACGCGAAAGAGATTTAAGCAACCACAAATACATGACTGGGACGTTAATCTAAAAATTAGTCAGTTTCCATATTGAATATCATACTTTGCTATAAGAACCGGTTATAGGGGTCTCTATGTTATGGCAAATTCTAGTTGGCATGAATATAGTCAAATACTAGGAAAGCCACTTAGAGCTATAATATAAAGTATACTCAATACCAATTCGTATAGCGCAAATAATAGAAGAGGTAGCAAAAACGAGTTATCAATCTAGAACTGACACGCTTTCGCATAAGAGACGCAATAAAATATATTAGTTCAATTTTATATTTAAAATAAGATAATAAAAGACCATACCGATCTTTTCTTCTCAGAACTTGTCTTAGGGAGCCACTCACCATGTACTCTGCCACCATTGCCAAACTCGCAAAAGGGCCATCTGTAACTACACCGTACAATGCCACTATATTTGGATGGTGAAGCCGACCTAGAATATGTGCTTCCTTCCAAAAATCAGCAACCTGATTACAACCAAACAGAAAAAGTAAGTCCCAGCCCTCTATCTAGTTATCTTATGTTTCAAAATCAAATACATCAACCACATTAAATTACATGCGTAAAGATTTCTAGCTTGACAGGAAAAACTTGTGAGCGGACCATCAATTTTACACAAATCAAAGGGCAAGGACAACTCTGATGTCTATAAACGTGTGGCCAGCACACATGTTACACATGCAAAACCTTTACTACAGCTGAGAGAGCAGCCTAAGTAGCATAGGTTGGCACAACATATACGGTAATTCAAGAGCGACAATAAGAAGTCCGTATTTGTAGTATCCTCCTGGATGTATGATGTAAAAAATTATTGAGATATCAAATCTGGATCAAATTCTTTGAAAAAGATGAGGAAGAAAAAAAAGAATGAGATAATCATTTTAGAAATTATCAAATAAGAGTAAGTTCCAGAAGAACGGTACTGCAGATACAATAACCACATAATTATTAAAGATGATCAAATCAACTGGGGGAAAGCTAACATATGTAATGTAGTAATATCTTATCAACATTTACCAATCGCTCCTCCTGCACTGAATCATCGGAGAAGCAATTTGGCTTTAACCTCTTAATTGCAACATCAGACCCCTTCCATTTTCCATAGAACACGGTTCCATATGCACCCGTACCAAGTTCTTTTATGTATTCCAGGTCAGAACTCCGAATAATCTGCAGAGCAAGACAGAGATCCGTCATGTTAATATTCTTTTCACATTTATAGTAATAAAAGAAAGAGAAATTGTGCAAGGTTTTGACATAATACCTGAAGCTCTTGAGTAGCTAGATTTGTATAAAATGCAGTCAGGCCACTTGAGTTTCTACCAATCACCTTAGAGCATTTCTTCCCATCTTTAGCTTCTGACTTTAAAATTTTAAAGGGGGAAAAATGGTGAAATATAAGTAAACCAAGGCCGAGGAACTATGACAGATTTTTCTTTCTTGGTCATGTTGTGCAGTAATATAGAAAAGGACCACTAAATAATACCTTTTCATCAATGCTTAAATCAGTTGGAAGGTCATGTTGCATCGTTTCTCCTTGGATGTGATCTTTTTCGAATTCATGCATGTTCATCGGTGAAGAATTAGATGCATTTCCACTGGATCGATCAACTTGGGGGGCCATGTCCATGTGCACTTCATCCATGAAATCTAGGGGCTTTGATTCAGAAATGACCGCGGAACCAGAAACATTGTTGCTGCCATGAGGACAAAGGGCAGCAGGTTGCACCCCTTTGGATGATGACAATGAAAGGTGACACAAAAGGGTAACTGAAGATGCAATTCCACCTTGCACAATATGAGTGCCATCATCGCCATCCTTATAGTTGCATTTTAAATTCTGACATGCTTCTGCATCAACCAACGGGGTATTGCACACATCATTTGACAAAGCAGAGTTGGTAATGACATCTTGTGGATCAGAAACCAATCGTCTGTTCTGAAGATCACAGTGATTTGGTTCACGAACTATGGCTGCTACATGACAATTCTCAAAGGGAGTCTGACAGGGAACTTCAAGCCCATAATTGAATCCAACCATGAGATAGTGTTTGGCATCTATCATTTTTATACCTGTAGATGGACTGTCAACAACATTATTTGTAAAGAGACATTGACTGCCCACACCAGCTGCTGCACCATAATGTGTTATATGACATGCCTTGGGATCTAAATTGTCATAGGGAAAATCAGGATTACTTAAATGAGTCGTCATGCTCGCCCCCTTTAACAAGGATTGCTCACGTAGACCAGGCCTAAGCTTCCACAAACTGGAGCAGCATGACCTCACAGAATGCCCTTGCTTTGAGATGTTGGAATTTGGTTTGACTCCAGGGTAGTACTTCCCACTTGAAAGCCTTCCATCCAGTCGATGGTTCCCAATTCCAGACTGGTTGTTCCCATGATTCTGCACGCAGCATGGATAATAAGTCCTCTGATTGCTAAGATTATTCATGCCGAACGTATGGTTTCGGAACACATCCTGAGAACTACCCCACACTTCCTCACCAGCTTTTACATTATGGGGACTTCCGGCCCCCTGGTTCTTGTAATATATTGGCCTCAAATGAGTATCCACTGTAGCAGCCCATGGCATGATATTTTCTGTATTCAAATCACCCAATGATCTTTGCTCACTGCTGCTTAAATCATGCTTAGCGTCGAAACCATTACAAATTGAAATCACACCATAATTATTTGGTTGCTTTAAATCCTGTGATGCTGCATCAGACTGACCTAAAACAAGATGTCCATTACACGGAACACTACCTGATTGCCTTGGCAGAAATTGCATTGCACCATTGTTTTGCAAACGCAAATTTCCATCCCTAGGTTTCAATGGACACATTCGAGGCCCCGAATTTCTCGCTTCACAATCTAACAAGTTTCCTGCAAATGTTACCTCTTCAGTCACAAAACTTCTTGGTTCTTCAGACCCTAAATCTATAAGCGGATGATCAAACTTTTGATTCTTACCACAAGATGTAAAAGCCATTCCAGTACTCTCATTAACACCAAAACCTGAAACACCCTCAATTCCACTAATTCTACCCATCTGTTTGGCCAATAACTGCTGTTTCAAAACCATTTTTCTTAAAGAACCCTCACCTTGTCTGAAACCATTACCACAATTACCTACATTCTTTACCACTTTATTATCAACTGGACCCTTATAAAATTGTCCATATTCAATCCCATTACTACATACAAAAACCCAAAGCCTTGCTCTCTTACCATACAATTCCAGTTTCTCGTACTCTTCCACCATGAACCTGACATCCTCGTCCGATTCTATCACGAGCAAACCCATGTCCAAGTCCAAGTCCACGTCAGCAACAGCGACCTGGTACTTCAACGAAAACGACATCACTTTCGGACAAAGATCCACGATCTTTGCCCGAAGTTTCAAGAACCCAATGCTTCTATCAACGGAAACAATACGAGTCTCGCCACCCACATAACGAAGCTTTCCCGAAGGACGTCTGGGGTGGAATGCGCCATTGAAACTGCAAACAAGCTTGAGTTTCCTCGGTGGGTTTGCACAGTTCTTTCGAAGACGAGAAACAGAAGGCTCTTTCATGTATAGGATAATAACAAAAGAAAGAAATGAGAGGAATGAAGAGGGATTACCGGAATTCTTGTGGAAAGAAAAACTGTTTTCTTTTTCCTGGATTTTTCAGGTTTTTTTTTTTTTAATTTAAATGTTTATTCTGTGATTCTGTCAGTGTTGGGTGTTTTATTATTTTATAGTCGAGTGTTTGTAGTTCAGCCCTTCAGGCTGGATAAAATTTACGGTTTTGCCACTACTATCAGGTGCTATAATATTTGTTAGGATTTGGAGGGATTCTTGCATAAATCCGTGATTCGAAAATTTTGGTAACATTGGCCCAAAAAAGGGAGGAAAAAAACTTTATATTTAATATAAAATCTCTATATTTAATATGCAGTGGTTTTGGGATCTATAGCCCTAAGTTCAATTAAGGACTAGAATTTAGTCCATATACTTTGTTTTTAATTAACCAATTAAAATATTTCATCAAATAAATTAACCAATCAAAATACACCTGATTTTATTTTATTATGATAATTTTAATATGATTTTTAGTTCAATTGATTCATATAATAAATTATCATTTAATAAGTTAAGAGTTCAAATCTCAGTATTTACAATTATTTTCTTATTCGATATTATATATCTAAATATATGGATACAAAAAAATTATAATTCACATTTCGATTAGTTTTAATAGGAAAATAATTTTAAAAATATACCGACACTAGCCTATGCCCTATGGTAACACAATAAGTATTTCAAGATCATTTTAAACGTTTGATTGACGTATGAACAAGATTCTATGAATTGGTGGAACTTTGATTTTTTTTTTTATTGACAAAGGGTCTTCAATACATTTTTTAAAAAATGATTAGATATAATATTAAAATTTATCGCACTTGAAAATTTGAGTAATTGGTTTTTTAATGAGTAATTATTTTTTAAACTTAAAATATTAAAAGAAAGGTAGATAATTTTTTAGAGTGTAGTTATTTTTTGAACTAAAATACTTAAATAATTAAAAAATGCTACTAATTTTCTTTTGTTTATATCTTTAATTTGATTTTTATATAATTTATTTAACGAAATTGGTCAAGTGTTAACTAAATTAATGTTATTAGAACGTGATATCAAACTTTGTTACATATTTTAATAATAATATAAATAATATCTTATAATATTAAAAATAATAAATAAAATTATTAACTATTAATGAAAATAATATATTAATAAAATAAT
>JAQSVH010161804.1:0-12104 GCA_029448705.1 Adansonia digitata | reverse complement strand
TTTTTGTGAATAATAATAAATTGATTGTTGGATATCAATAGGCCAATTAAAGGTGTATAATATGAATTATGTATACCAATACGTAGGTTGTTATATGTGGATACACTGTGCATAAATACGTTGTAAGATTGACAACCGAGATGAATAAGAAATTGATCTCATAATGCTCACTTGAAAAGAAAGAGAATTTTGTCTAGATAAAATATTCCTATCTGATACACAGTTTTGAATTTTAAAAAGCTATCCGATTTTAAATGTTTAAAAACATTATCTAATTTTTAAATTTTAAATCTAGATGAAATAGCTACAACTGTGCATGATTTGCTCTACGAAATAAAAATAAAAATTCTCATGACTTTTCATTTAGGAAAAAAACTAAAAACAGTTTTTCATCTATTCTTCTGTGTTGGTTCTATTATCGTCATCTAAAAAAGAGATGAATATACCTTTTCAGTTTGTAGTGTTATTGTTGATAAGTGCTGTCGACTAGCAACGTGATTAAGGAAGCCTAAGAGACGAGTTGCATATATTGTCAAGCACCCGAGAGGTAGGCAAATATCATCTTAAGTTCAAAGGTTCCAAACGTTGACTCAATTAGTTCTTCAGATTTGGTAAAACCAAATTTTTTCATAAATTTTGTTTGCCTTATTGTTTGTTTTATTTATTTATTTATTTATTTCAAACATGTATCGTTTAACTGTTTGTTCATGCATGCAATATATAGCACCCAACATTAATTACGTTGTAACTTGGCAAATCAGTCATCTTTCGCTTTTCGTCACTCTATTCATCGGTATTTATTTTTTATAATTATTTTAAATTATTTATCATGTACATGCATATATTTTTGTATGCCTTTTCTATTTACTAATAAGTTTTATTGTCTACATATATAGATACAATGCAATGCATGGGTATAACTGGCATAAAGAATGCGATGCTATATCCAAAACATGCCGAATGTGAATTCGATATGCTAGACTTAAAATGAATAATATTTATTTTTCTTTTCTTCTATTGAAAAAGAGTTGTTTGTTAGATTAAATTGTTCATTTGACTTAACCCCAAATGGTAG
This sequence comes from Adansonia digitata, assembly GCA_029448705.1. Lineage (NCBI taxonomy): Eukaryota > Viridiplantae > Streptophyta > Magnoliopsida > Malvales > Malvaceae > Adansonia > Adansonia digitata. The sequence goes on along the minus strand of JAQSVH010161804.1, from coordinate 11,029 downwards.
TTACAAAATGACCAACTAACTTTGATTTTCTACCAATCTGTTTTTGCTAGGTGACATTGGTCATCTATCAGAGTTCATCCTCTGAAGGTTATGAAACCCTTGTAAACAAACTTCGAAGCCTACATATTAACCAGCAATTCATATGAAAAGGGTTTGGGAGTTAGTTATGGGCAGAGTGAGACATGTCCCCTCTGCAACGCTTGTAAAATGTTACCTACTAATCACATATTATCCTAAATATCGATTGAAGTTGATTTTAATTTTTTGATACTTAATTATAATTCCCATATTTGAAAGTATTTGAAATAGATATTATTTTTTCGATTTCAATAAATTAGGTTTTAATAAATTTTGAAAATCAATATATTTTTCATACCCCTACAAAAAACCTAAAGGCATGTGAAAGTTTTATTTTTCAAGAAAATCTAAAAATTTTGATTTACTCTTTTAAAAGGATATTCATTTGTTTAAAACAATTGATGAGATAAGTTTTATATGCCGAAAGCAAATCCATGGACTATTTTAACTTAGAGATATTGCCTCATATTTTATGAAAAATAAGAATTATAATTATTAAATCATATTAGTTTTTTTTAGCAAAATAGCACCTAAGAAACTCTAAAGTACATGCATCGATACGAAAGTTCTTTCATGACCTTAATAGACAGTTTCTACACGAATGTCCCACACGACCCTAGAGTTGGTTTTGAGGCATTATTAACTAAATAACCTTAATAGATATATTTCCCACATGACCCTTAAGACATGGTTTAAGGTAATATTACCTAAATACCACTAATGGAAATATTTTGACATGAAGGTTGCCACATGATATTAAAGACTCAGTTTTAAGGTAATATTACCTAAACATCCTAATGGACATTCTTTGACATGAAAGTTCCCACATGACCCCAAGATGATGGAAATTTTTAAAATGACCTTAGATTATGCAAAATATTCTAAATAGCCTTGAGAAGCATGCAAAATGCTAAAGTGACCCTAGATTATGTGAAATAACTCGAAAGAACTTAAAATGCATGAAATTGTGTAAAAGCCCTTAAAACATGCAAAATGCATAAAATAATCCTAAAATGCATGAAATTACAAAAATAACCCTAAATCATTACATATTACTAGAATGACCCTAAAATGCATGAAATAATGTAAAGGTCCTTAAGTCATGGAAATGACTAAAATAGTGCTAAAATGCATGAAATTACATAATAGCAACTAGGATGCATGAAATTATATAGTAATCTCTAAAAACATATGGAATGACATAAAAATCCTTAAAATCCATGAAATGACAAAAAATTTTCTAAGCATATTGAATGACATAAAAATCCTTAAATTGCATGAAATGATAAAAAATTTTCTAAATCATAGAAAATGACTTTAATATCTTTAAAATGCAAGAAACGATATAATAATTTATAAAACATAAAAAAATGACGTAAATGTGCCTAATTGCATTAAATGACATAATAATCTTTAATATGCCATGAAAACATCATAGAAAAAATTGCAAAATGGTCATTTTAAGCTTATTCCACTCCTAAATACACCCATAAACATCTTGTTTGCCAATGAACATGCAAGAATGATATCTTACATGATTTTTATACACAAAATATCTTATTAACATGAAAATACATGGTTTCATCATTGTGCATGATGATGTTGTCACAATCACAATATTTTTCGTAAAAATGCATGAACATGTAAGTATGACTATAATGCATGAAAACATCATAAAATGCCTAAATCATACATACAATGGAATATGAGTAGCATAAAAAGTCAATTAAAGTTGAAACATGAAAAAAATTGATGAAAACCATGTAAAAACTAAATAAGTTTAACACAGAAAATTTGAAAAACAAGTTTTCTTGGTGGAAAGATGAGTTAAAACAAAGTAGAAAACCAATAGAGCATCGTTTTGGATTAGACTTGAAGAAACTTTTTTTTCTTTTATTGTTCTCTTTTTTTCTTTTCTAGTTTACCCAGTTAATAACTAGTTCTCTCTTCTATTTTGTACACCATAAGAGGTTTAAAACCTCACTTGGCTAATTGTTTGCCATCCATATGCACTTTCACTCAGTTTTTAACAACTCATCTAACTTTACTTACAATTAACCTCTTTAAGCTTTAGGTGTTTTGATCAAAGAGTGAAACCTTCTTATTAGGACATAGTTTCAGCTAACTTAAATGGACAAACTCAGTTGCATGCTAGACGGAGAAACCTCCATTCTATATAGCTATATCTTAATTTTATGTAGAAAAAAGCTTTTAACTTTAACCTAAAATAGCATCCCATTAAATTTTAACTGAACTAAACTCAAAATAGCCAAGAAACAATCAAACTAGATGCTATTTACTTCCCATGCATGATTAGAGCATTGAAATTATATATTCTAAGCTTATCCAAGATTTAATGGCTTAAGTTATATAGATGGTCTTCATGCTCATGTGTTAATGTGAAAATATTGGTGAGGTCCTCTTGCATGGTTATGAATAATCCAAGGCCATTAGAAGGTGAAATGTAAGAAAACTTGGGTGAAAATCTTATTCATGGTTGTTGCTAGGTGCCCACATTTAAAACTTCGAATGATCTGAAGGCCATTGCACGTTCGACTTAAAAATAAATTATGGTTGGTCATGGTCGAGCCTTTGAGTTATCCCATCATCGAGATTTGAATTAGGCATAGCGATATGAAAGAAAAAGACCGTCGGGCAAATCGTTCATCTAACTAGTCTCAGATGGTCACCACAAAGTGGCTGTAAACTTGGAGTCGCCACTGATCATTTTGGGCTAGGCAAGATCGGATGCCTATAAAAAATAATATTTTGAGTTATGAAACTCAAAACCTTGATTTCAAGGTCTATAAAGTCTAGAGATTTGTTGGTTGGGTTCGAGTTGGTTACGCATAGGGAAGGGTTAGCACCACCACGATGCCCGAAATCGATACCTACTAACTATGTCTTGCTTTGGTTCAATTAAATCGATTCCATTTAGTCATTATTTAGATATAATTCCCTTTAATGCATGAAGTTTTGTAAATTGTAGATTTGGGCTTTTAAAAAAAATAGATCACTTATGTGCCTCGAGGGTGTGAGGAACAAAAAGATTTTTATGAAAATAATGTCAGAATTGGGTTTTGAAATTTTAGATATTCCAGATACCAACACGAAATATCGCCTTGTAAATTTTATTGGAAAATGAATTTTAAATATGAATGCATGATAATCACTAAAAAAAATACATGTTAGTAAGGCGACAGAAAATATAATAATAGCATAAACAAACAATCACAAAAAAAAGTGTAAAAAGGAAAGACGATCAGAATGCGTCTCATAATTATCTTCGATCATTGAAGAATAATCGAGATGACAATCTAGAGATGGGTTTGTATTCGATGGTAATTTGCAGGATAAAAAGATTTTAAACAAAACAATCCGAGGCATGCAAAAAAGAGAAAAATTTTTGGATTTTTTAAAGTAAAAGTGGGGCTGGTGTATCCCTTAGAGAGGTGGGTTAAAGTATCTCCAAAGATAAAGTTAGAAAAATATTTAGGAATAAAGAGAAAATTTGAATTTTTAATGAAAAACGAGGTTGCGATATTCCCTCAAAATAGTAAGGTTAGAGTATCCCTAAAGATGAAAATTTTTTGTAGCTTTAGACAAGGATTAAGAATCTTGAAAGTGGATCCAAAATGAAAATTTAAGTTTTTAGTCGAAAACGGAGTAAGAATATCCCTTCGGAGCAATTGAGTTGGTTAATCTCCACTAGCAAAAATTTTAATATAGAGGAAAATGATATCTAGTATGAAATCATGTTTTTTTTTTTGGTATTTTAACCTTGATCCAAGTCTAAAAGGCTTATGTTGTGGGGGAACCAATCAAGTGCATTTCGATACATTTGTATATTTCAGTAAAAGGAGATTCGAAAATTAAGTTAAAAATAGGGGACAACATCATGTCATCTCCTTTCTCGAATTTATTTCAAGTTTGTCCGAAAGCTTTATATAGTGAATAAGGTACAGTTGGAAAGATGGCTCAATAGGATTTAATGCAAAAATATTTAAAAAATCCAAGAAAGTCACTTTCTAAGTGGAATTGATTTGTGAAGTTAAGTCTGTTTTGACACAAGCAGCATATGCAAAGGAAAAGACATATCAAACTTTGAAAAATCCTTTTGGACTCAGCCAAGATTTTTAAATTGTGAACAATACCTTTTCAAAAATGGAACTTCGTAAACATTTTATGAAATGTTTAAAAATTTTATAAAAATTGTTTGATGGACCAGAATGGCCTAAATAGAATATAGCATACTGGTTCTAAAGGTACTGAACAGCAAAGGTTTGAAAAATATAACTCCATCATTTGGAATGCTCCGAGAGAGAACAAGAAATCTTTGAAAAAGCACTTTAATGCCCTTTAAAGGAAAATATTCTGTTGTTCGAAAAATAATTTTCCAAACGTAGACTACAATGCTTACAAAGCAAAATAGGGGGCTATTCGATATTTTCAAGTTTTTCTTAAAGATAGGCTCAGGTTTATGATGTCTAAATGTCCATGACAAAAAGTAACATGGGCATCACAACTTCATTCTACAATCTTGGACTAGTTGGAACGATCAGTAACCTTTTGACTGTGTCATTAAAGAAGGTATTAGACTTAAGATCAAGGCTTAATACTTTAACAGCTAAAAAAACATCTTTTTTTTTAAACATAGCATTTTTGAACTTATTTTATCACGAATCTAAAGCTGAAGTGTTTGATTGTCTCTAAGATTAGAAGACCAATTTTATGAAATCATTAAATCCATGCTATTCTTCATCTATTAAAGGTAGCATGAACTTAACTTTGGGATTTTTTTAAAAATCAATTTTTCAAGAAATAAGCAACCAATTTTTTACAAAGATGTCATGAATAACATACAACATACAAAAAGATGAACATGGACTAAACATGCAAGCACACAAAGATGACATTTTGACATGGAAATAGGCGATAAAAATGTAAAATGATGACCAATAATGTGCATGGAAATTATATGAACATATTTAAAATATGAATGTATGCTGGAGTTGTCAAGACAGCATTTTTTCATCATGAAACTCTTTAAAATACAAGAAAATGCATAAACATACATGAAACATGTTAAGATGAACATTTAAGCATGTGTTAAGCATGTAAAAGTAGATGAAATATGTCAGAGAATGCATGAATAAGGGACTATTTTGATGATAGGAAGTTTAGCCTACCAAGCAACATCAAGGCATCACAAGAACATTAAGATCCTAAGACTACCATAACTAAGGCAACAATAATGTATAAGAGTCCTAGGTTGGTCATGGCAGCATAAAGGGCTCATCAAAATGATGTAGATGATAAAAAACAAAAAATATGTGGAACAAAATAGAAAATATACGAAAAACCTTGAACTTTTTTTCCTTTCTAAAATAGTGAATTTAAGCTCAGTTCCTTCCCTCTTTTTGCTATTATTTAGTAAAAAAAGGATGAAAAGAAGAAGCTTTCTGATAATATAGTTATTAATAGGGTGTTTTCAGGGTGAAGTGTCTAAAAGTTTGAGTTTTTAGAGGTTTTTCTGGTGGTGGTTTGTGGGAGCCACGGGAATGGAAGAAGGTTAAGGGTGAAAGGTAATGGAACAGTGTTTTTGAAGAGTTTTTGGGACTAGAGATTGTTAAAGAGTGTTTTTATTTTTTTTGAATGGCTAGAGAGATTTTTTTAGAGGTAACCGGAAGTCTTTTTTAGTATGGCTACAAGTATTTTTTTATTCAATGCTCAGCCAATGCTTTTAGGGGATAAAACAAAGGCATTTTTGATATTTTCCTCTCGCATTAGGCGACATCTCCAACTACTATGCTCATCTAATTTTTTTCTATTGATTCTGCCACGCTGAGTAGGGAGACAAAAAGGCTGAGACAGCCTGCAGCTAGAGATATGCCTACCATGCCTTTTTACAACAATATATTTTATGAAAGTGATCCTTGCCATTGGCTGTTTAGGCTCTAAAATTTTGTTTAAATCTGATCATAGGCAAAAGTCGAGTTTTGTGCTGATTTATAATGATTTCTTCGTGCAAAAAACATATTTGAATCAAATTTTTAAAGGCTAAAAAATAGCCTAAACTTGGCGAAAATGCTTGGTGTATCGATACAAAACATGTTGTATCGATACAAAAGCAATTTTTACCTATGAGTATCAATACAGTAAGGTGTGTTTCGATACTAAGAGCAAAAAATTATTTCTAGTCTCAAGACTTAAAGGTTGTATCGATAAAACATGGATTTGTATCGATACTCAAGCTTATGTATCGATACATTTGGCCAAAAATTATAACTTTAGTAACTGCCAAGGTGTTTATTGATACAAACATGGAAAGTATCGATGATACCTCACCTTAGGTATCGATACCAAACCCTCTTGTATCGATACTACATGTGAAAATTCAAGTTTTTGATGATGCAAAAGCTCGTATCAATACTTATACACCAATATAACTCGCACATACCTGTGGTTTCCCGATTTACCTCGACTTGGTCATAAACAGTGGGAACTGATTCGTATACTCATCTGGATCACTCCGATGACACCATGAAAAATGGCCTTTGATGCCTCATTCACATTTTCTTTAATATGACCCATAGGCATTTTAGACCTTCCTAAATTTTTTTTTTTTTGCTGGTGCCATGTCGCCTAATAGTGCCTGGCGACATGGCACTTAACAGTCACCCCTTAGTTTTTATTTCTCATTTTCTAATTCTATCATCTTTCAATTTAGTTTTGGGATGCCAAAAGTTGGCTTAGATAAATTGAGGTGTCTATAATGGTGAAAAATGCTATGTCATATTGATACATTTGGTATTCATATCGATACGATTACTTCCTAAAACAAAAAAAAAAAAACCCAAAAATCTCTATATTGTATTGATACAATATGTCTTGTATCGATACAACTACTACCTTAGGCTTAAAATGATGAGAGCCCAATAATGTATCAATACATTAATGAGATGTATTAATACATCTTTGTGAATTTCTTAAGAATGACATTTTGTTACATTTTAAGGGTTTCCAATTGATTGATTTGGTCCCTAGGCATTTCTAACCTTTATCATTTTTTTTACGCTTAGTGCTGTATTACCTAGAACCTAGTAACATGATTGGTTTCTATTATTAACTTATAAATGCCTAATCCAATTCGATTGGCTCTGGGGCATATACTAACATTACATTCTAAAGTTATTTAGGTCATTTTCAAAGTGAAATTATCTAGTTAAGGTATTTTGGTCATTTGGATGCATTTCGTGCATTTTTAAGCCATTTAGTGGTTTTATGTAATTTTAAAAAATTTAGGGACCTTATAGTAAAATCTTTCATTTCTATATTATTTAGGTCATTTCCATTAAAAATTACCTATTTAAGGTATTTTAGTCATTTAGGCATTTTTCATGCATTTTCTAACCATTTAAGGGTTAATTTTTAATTTTAAAAAGTTTAGAAACCTATTAGTAATTTTTACTAATTAGGTCACATTTTAGCCTTAAAGTAACCCACTTAGGATAGTTAGTCATTCCAACCAAAATCAAGTCACTAGGCTTAGGTCCATATTTTTCGTCGAGACTAGTTATAATGTAGTTTAGGTTTCTTACTTTCTATAGAAACAGAGTCTTTTAGGCTTAGGTCTATACTTTTCGTCGAGGCCAAGTCTAGGTTTAATTTAAATTTTGCACCTTTTATGAAAATCGAATATTTTAGGTTCAGTTATGTACCTTCCTTCAATATTGAACCTCATTTGTTTAGGTTTGATGCCAACCATAGAAACTAAGTCTTTAGAATTAGTTTCACACTTTCCATCGAAACTGAGTTCTAAACTAAGTCTTTTTTATTAATTAATAATTTTTTTTAAATTGAGGCAATATCCTAGAGTTGAAATAGTCCATAGGTGTGCTTTCAACATATGGAAGTCACATCGTCGATTATTTTAAACAAAGGAATACCCTTTTCAAATAGGTAAATTGAAATGTTTTGAATTTCAAAAAAAAAAAAAAACTTTCATAAGCCTTCGGTTTTTCTAATGGGTGCAAAATACATTTTGATTTTTAAAATGTTAAAAATCTGATTTACCTATAACTAGAATAATAAAATTTTTGAAATATGAGATTAAATACCGATAATTGAAACTAATTTAAATCAAAGCTTAAGTTAACACGTAATTAAAAGGTACAAATTTTTAGGTATCATGAGAGAGATCAAATCTTATACTGCTATTGATCCCTAACCCTTTTCAAGTGATATCTAGTATTAATGTAGACCTTAAAGTTTATTTTCAAGGGTCTATAACCCTTTAAAAATGAACTTCAGTAGGTGATCAATTTTACCTAGCTAAAATAAATTGGCAGTAACTCTAAGTCGAATGGTTGTATTGTACAATCAATTAGGGTTAAGTCTGGTGTGCAATTCACTCCGGCAACTTAGTCCCCAAGCAAGAACAAAAAAAGAGAAAAATGAGGGATTAACTCGCCTCAAGTTCGACGCCTTGAGATTCTCATCTCGACACAGTACGACTAGGGACTAAATTGAAGACAATAAAAAAAACTTTTTAAAAATGGAATTTGGAGATAAATTGATAAACTTGAGATGGAGGGAGGTGAAATTTAAGAATTGAGATAGTAAAAGAGTGGATAACACATTAGGGAAAAAGGATAACGAGAGGAAAGAATTAAAAAGCAAATTGGAGAATTGGCAGTTGGAGAGGTCAAATTGGAGAAATTGAGATATTAAAAAAGTGAAATTAAATTTAATTAGAGGAAAAAATTTGGAAGGGGGCAAAATTGACACTATTTTAGAAAAAAAAGATGAATTTAAGGGACCAATTAAAAGAAAAGTGATGATAATGGGTGACATCGCAAATTCAAGAACAAAGAGGTGATTCTCAAAGAAAAAAGATATGGTTTCGGAATTTCAAATAAACATAGAGGATAATTGGAACAGTTCCATGGAACGATATAGTGATTTTATATGAGAAAGGAGAGTATAAAGCAGAATAAAATGTCAATGCGTTAATAAAAGGATGGAAGAACAGGGGATAAAGTCAAGTAAGTACATGAGTTGACATTTCGAGCCAATAAGGATTACGGCTTCACATGGATGCAGCCAATAGGACTTCAACTTGGAGTGTAAGAATAGGAGAGCATGAGGAAAGTGTGAAAGCATGCTAGAAGCATGAAGGGAGAAACCATGAAAAACTAAAAGGAGTGCGAGGGCTTTAGGAAAATACAAGTGACGCCACATTTTTTAGGAGAATGCTAGGAGGCTTTCAGCCGAGGATTCTCTAAACCAAAAAAATTCTGTTATTGAAAAAGAGAGAGAGAGAGAGAGAGAGAGAGAGAGAAGGGAGAAAAAAAGAAAGGAAAAGGAAATCTATATTAAGTGAGGTCATTTCGAAGGTATTCTCTACCTTTTTATTCTAGTCTTTCATCGTGATTGCTTTTCCATGTCATTTTCATTATCTTTGTTTAAAAGTGTTTCCAAAAAAGCTGATATAAGATTTTGCATTTTAAAAAGAAACAAAAAGTTTTTATTCTTGGAAAACGATTTCGTAACTATCTTGTCATTCGCTTGCATATCTGGTTGAGTGCCTAGGATACATAGCTTATTTAGTGCACGCTTGGTGTTTTTGATGATTTTTTTTTTTTTTTGTGCGTTTTCTCTTTTCCTTTCTTCTTGTTGGCAAGCTTTGATTATGAGTTCAAAGATCTTAGAGCATTTTTGCTCCAAGTGATGAATGAGCCAGATTAACCATTCATGTTGCCATCCTTAAGCCAACCACATTGCTCTTTGAAAGTTTTTTAAAACTATCCTATTTTGGCTTAGTGTTAATGTAATTAGTAGACCATAATCTAAGTTATTTTTGAAACGTTTGAAGTCCCCGAAATATCAACTTTATTTAAAGGTTGGATGTATAGGTGGTGAGCTACATTTTGTTCCAAAAAAATGGATTTTGGAATGGAAACCTCTTGGCCAAACCTTTCTTGGCTTCATAACTCAAAACAGTCTTGGTTTAAATGAAAACAATTTCACTCTTAAGCTTTTAAATCAAAATAGTTTCTATTTCGAGCTCGAAAATGAAATTAGTTTCGGTTTTAATGAATTCATCTTTATTTTTCAACTTTTAAACCAAAATATTTTTGGTTTTAAGCTCGGAAATAAAAACATTTTTAGTTTTAACGAAAATAGTTTCATTTTAAGCTTTTGAATTAAAACAATTTTGGTTTTGAGCTTAGAAATGAAAATAGTTTCAATTTTTAAGCTTTTAAATTAAAATAATTTAGGCTTTGAGCTCGTAAATGAAAATAGCTTTAGATTTCGACTTGAAAATCAAAACAGTTTTGGTTTTGAGCTTGGAAATAAAAATAATTTCATTTTTAAGGAAAATAGATACAGTTTTGAGGTTGGAAATTAAAACAGTTAAGCTTTTAAATCAACATAGTTTTAGTTTTGAGCATGGGCAGTGGAAAGCCAAAGTCGGTGTAAATGGACTTGACCGACCTATACCGAGTCGTTTAGTCGGGTTAGTTAGATCAGTTTCAATTTTCTTCAATTATTAAGTGTTTTGATTTGAATAGGTTAAGTCATTCTATTGACGGCTTGTAAAATCTGAAATTGAACTAATCGAATTAATCAACTCATGTAATATTATTATATATTATTTATATATTTTAAAAGAAATGCATAAATTCATACCCAACACAAATCCATTACCCATGCCAGTTGCCCACCTACAACCCGAAAGTTAAAAAACCCTAGCTTCCTTAATCCTTGCCATATTAGTTAGATCTCCCTTAACTTTAAGCCCCTCCCAATCTACTTTACCGATGGCTAATCTCAAAACTTGAGTCTCTTTCGGCTTCTCCTAGTCTCCCACCATCCCGCCCTTACTTGTGCTCAGTTGATACTTTGCAGAATCCCTTAGACCTACCGTCAATGTGGACTACTCCCC
>JAQSVH010161794.1:16768-57095 GCA_029448705.1 Adansonia digitata | reverse complement strand
CTTAAACCTTCGATTCCAGCCTAATCTTAATCTTTTTTTCCCTTCTCGGGTTTTTTCATCTTTTTTATATTTTTTTGTCAGACAAGATAAACTGTTGATATATTTTTGAACTCTTCTCCCTTTATTTTGTAATGCTATTTTAATAAAATTACTGATGGACTTTAGTCACAAGTTATTTACATAAATTTGGGCTTTTATGTTATTTTCCTTTTGGACTGGGGTATTACATACTCACCCATTTAAAAGAATTTGGTCCTCCAAATTCAAAATTTTTTGAACTCAAAATTGTCCATGTTTCAAAGGAATTCTACATGAAATTTTCTCTCTTAAAGAATCCAAAAGATTGAATTTGGCAAGCTTCAATCAAAAGTCTTCATGAACATTCATCCAATGACCAAGTCGACTTAAATGTCAACTTATAGTTATATGACCAAGCAGACATTCAAAATATACAATTTGAATTGCTTTCTGAATCAAGATTCAATTACGTAAGTGTAAGACTTTTATACACTTAACATACTTCAAAAACACTCCAAACTTATATATCCCAATCATAGCAAGCTAAGCAGCTCTTCTTTAATATGATTCCAACCTTATTCAACAATTTCCCTTATTGACAAAATCTAATATAATATATATGCCATAATTTTACGGTTCGTGTACATTCTCAAACATTTATATATCAAATCCATAGTCTCATCATTGTTACCACCCAATTAGTCCTTATTTATAAAGAATTTCATCTAGCCAAGTAAAAAAATAAAAATTAATAACTTAAACCAATTCATGCTTCTGTTATGCACTTTGTTATTTCATTTAAGTATAATCTCTAAACAACAAATCTAACTATCACTATCAAAATCCCCTATATACAACATTACTAAAAGGAATTTCAAACTTACATAATTGATCATAACCTTGAATCTAACTTTTAGTAACTAAATCCTTTAGTTACCTCAAAATACCACATAACTAAAATTTATCTTTTTTTCTTCCCCCAAGTATCAAAATATTTTATATAAAGTTGTCAAACATAAATCGTAAAGATCAACCAATAATAGGTCATTTTAGTGAGTTTCATGTCTCACTAATTAAAACATATATCTTTAGGTACAAAGTCATCTCCAAATTCTAAATATTATCCCTTTGTAAATTTTCAAGGATCAATATCATATAACATTTACAATATTCACAAAACTTACAAATGCCATAATATGCTAAACTTTTTCTTTGGCAAATATATTACTATTATCTTTAACTGAAAGCTAAAATCCATGTACCAGAAGAGAAATCATTCTCATAAAAATGTCCACCAAGATAACCCCAAATAATAGAATTCAAGTTAAGGTCACCATTTATAAATGCTAAACACATGCTTAACACAATCTAGTGGATTTTCTCAAATTCTTCAAGGTTGAATCAATACCTAAATCATTAAAAACATAAAATACATCGATAGAATTGTTTATTCCAAATTGATTTCAACAATAAGGCCTCTTTTTTTAACCATCAAATTAAGCTTTTAGCTCATATAAACACAAGTATGCATGTCACACATGATAATAGATAGTTTCCAAATCAATGATTCTTTTATTGTTCCTCAATTAAATTATGTTCACAAACTAATCGTAGTGATCATTTAGAATTCCTTGAACTCCAAAATAGAAATAAGATGATCAACTTTAAATAATTCCATGGAACATTAATTCATATCATTAAGCTTAAACCTTTTTTAGAAAGAAGAAAACCAAAACTACACCAACTTGATCAAATACCCTCTTAACAAGTCAAAATATTTACTTGATACAAATAAATGATTGAAACTCAAAATCCATACTATTGAATTATTATAACAATAGACATTTCATACAAAAACTCCAATAAATCCTTAATAGACCAATTCTTATCATCCAGTTAGGTGCCATTCTTGAATTAAAGTCCATATCAATTTCACTAACTGTAGACACCATATTTCACCTAGGCCCTTAATTAACTTTTTCATGATTTTAGAGGGTTAAATGGAATTTTTTAGGTTTGATTCTCTCAAATGAGTTATATATAAAAAAAGGTCCATTGAGGATTTGGTTAATTTCCATAGGCTTAGTTTAACATAATAAAGCATCTGAGACTAAGTGTCCAATTTAGAGGTAGCCGTTGGATTTAAAAAAAAGGGATCCAGGTCTTAAAAAATCGAAAGTGCTAAAAGTTGACTCGTAGAAGTCTTTTAAGATGATTAGAGTGGTTATTGATAACATTTGGATGAAAAAGAGACTTGTTTTAGAAGTTTAAATAAAAAGTCAACAAAGTAGCAAAAGCTAGTTAAAGGTAAAGTCAACTATAAAAAATCAACCTTTTAGCCTAGGGTTAGATTTTTAAATTGAATGAGTTTTACAACTCAGATTTCAGAATTGATTATATTAAAATGTAATTGAACATGAATTTTAGGTCAAAAAAGTGTAACAAGATTGAGCCATGAAAGGACTTTAGAAATTAACTAGAGTGCTAGGAGTTCCTGGAGGCTTAATTAGAGAGGCCTAGAATAGAGAATAGAGAATTTTAGATGTTTATAGAGAAAATCATTAAAATGCATTTTTACTACAGGATGGAACACTCAATTGCATTTTTACATGTACATATCATTATCAATTATATGGCATAAAAAGTTATATCAACTTAGTATAAGAGTAATGTCTTGGCCAAAATAAAAATGTGCATAATGTGCCAAATTGTAATCCATCCATTAAGGGTATTAATCTTATTTCCCTTAATTTGGTTAGGGGGTTAATGATTAAGCTAAGATCACCCTAAGGTGGTTCAAGCTTAAATCACTAACTTGGAGGCCTATAAGTAAGGGTGAATATCCATATTTTCATAACTTTTAAACACTTAGAAAATTTTAGAAAATCTAAAATAATCATTTTTCTCCAAAGCTCTCATCATTTTTTGGAAGAGATCAAGCTTGGAATAAGTATAATCTCTAACTTTTCTCTTTAATTTCAAGTTGATTAGCATGTTTAGTGGTTGATTCATGCTTGCCAATTCCTATATGAATTTCAACCATAATGCTTCTTTGCTCTTTTTAGTTTTAGCCTTGATGATTCATTATTATCTTATGCTTTCATCTTGATTTAAGCTACGACGTACTTGATTTTTTGTTGTTTAAAGTGTGATCACATGATTAATTGATGAAATCTAGCTTAAATCAAGGTTAATAAGCTTGATCTAATGTTTGACTCAGATAATCTCCTTAGACTAGGGTTTTGACCAACCTAATTTCTTTGGATCTTGATGACTTAAGTTTAATTGAGCTAGGATCTAATGATATTAAGCTAAATTACAAAGCTTAAATGATGAAATCAAGATTCTCTAGCATAATATAGTGCTCAAACATAAGAAAAATGGAAGAACTTAGTTTGATCAATGTAAGTTAGGAGGATCTTAAGCTTAATTGATTTAATTTTGCATAATCTTGCTAGTTTGAGCTAGTGTAAGCTAAAACCTAAGTGATAAGAACTTAAATCTAGTATTACTAATGAAATGCTAGGTTCTTAAACTAGGAAAAACATTTGAACAAGCTTAAATCCTTTAGCTAGATTTGATCACTTTAAGATTTCATTGTGCTTAAGGGGGCTTTACATAATTAATGCTTAATTGGTAAAATAGATGAATTAACTTAGGATGAACTTGAGTAAGCTAAAATTGATGCTTAATTGAAAGAAATTAAAAGCTTGTTCAATTGTTGAGCTTAAATGATAAAAAGCATGTTTAATTGTTGATCATGTTGATTGAATTGAATTTAAGCTTCTTTTATTGTGTTTGATTGATGATTGTCGTAATGTATCCCTCACGTTTTCTTGCTTAGTTTAGACAATTTGAAGGGGGAACATGTTCAACTTAAAAAATATGGTGTTTTGTCAGAGTTTTTAAGTTATCCCTTAGTTTGGATTTGGAATAGGCATGATAATATGAAAGGGAGAGAGATTGTTAGATAAATCACTAATCCAACTAGTCTTAGAAAGTTACCATGAAGTAACCATAAATTTGGAGATGCCACTGATTGTTTCGAGCTAGGCATGAATGGATACCTATTGAAAACAATATTCTAAGTTATGAAACTTGAACTATTGATTTCAAAGTCTACAAGGTCCAGAGATTCATTGGTTGGGTTTAAGGGTTGGTTATGCGTGGGAAAGAATTAATACCCCTACAAAGCCAAAAATTAGTAACCACTAACTATATTCTTGCTTGGGTTTAGTCTAATCAATTTTGTTAATCATTATTTAGACATAATCCCCTTTAATGCATGAACTTTTATGGAAATTATAAATCTAAGTTTTAATAGAAAATTTTATATCACCTATACGCTATGGAGGTATAATGAGCATAAGGATTTTTTATGAAAATATTTTTTAGAGTAAATTTTGAAATTTTGAATATTCAGTGTTAGGCACTAGAGAAACACCAACACAGAGCATTGCCTTGTTAAATTTTCTAAAATAGCGTTTAAATATGATTACATGATGGTCACTACAAAAAAAAATATGTTAGTACAACAAAAAAAATAATAATATCATATAAAAACAATCACCCAAAGAGAACGTAAAAAAAAGGACAATCAGAATGTATCTTCTAATTATCTTTGATTATTAAAGAATAACCAAAATGACAATTTTGAGACATTAGGATTCAATAGTAATTTAAGTAATAAAAAAGTTTCAATTAAAACAATCTAGGATATCTTGAGGGAAAAAAAACTTTTGGATTAGTTAAAAGATGGGGTTGGAGTTTCCTTTTGGAGAGTGGAGTTGGAGTATCCCTAAAAATAAGAATTTTTGATGATTTAAGAAAATAATTAGGAGTCTCAAATAAATCTGAGAGGGAAAATTTAAATTTTTTAATAGAAAATAGGGTTAGAGAATCCTCTAAGAGTGGTAGGTTTGAAGCATCCCCAAGAATGAAATTTTTTTATGATTGCAGAAAATAATTAGGAATCTTGAATAAATTTGAGAGACAAAATTCAAGTTTTTTAGTAGAAAATGGGGTTGGAGTATCCTCTTAGAGTGGTAGGGTTAGAGTATCCCCAAGAATAAAAATTTTTAACGATTTAAAAATTAATTAAGAATCTTGAGTAAATTTGATCGAGAAAATTCAAGTTTTCTAATGGAAAAGGTGGTTGGCGTATCCCTTAAGAGTGGTAGGGTTGGAATATCTCCCAAAGATGAAAATTTTTAGTGTTTTAAAATAAAAGGATATTTTAGAATAAAAGTGTTTCAAAAATAGGAAATCTAGAATTTGAATAAAATATGTCTTAAGCCTTGATCTGACTAAGGGGCTTGTGTTATAGAGGAGTTAATCGAAGGCATTTCAAAAAGTTTGAACTTCTCTATAATAGCAATTTAGGCGTTTAGATTAATTTTAATTCTAAAAAATACAGAAGAAAGCATCGCATTATGCCCTTTCTCAAATTTACTTTGGGTACATCCGAAGGCTTCAGAGGGTAAGCGATGTACTTTTGGAAAGGTAACTAGATATGGACTAATGTAAAAATATTTTGAAAATCCTAGAAAATTGCTTTCTAGGCAGAATTAATTTTTGAATTTAGGCTTGTTTCATCACTGGCATCATAAATAAGGGAAAAAATGTGATTGACTTTGAAAAATCATTCATGATTTTTTTAGAATCATTAAATCTTAAACAATACCTTTCCAAGAAAAGAATGTTGTAATCTTTCTAGAAAAAATATTAAAATAGTACAAAACATTTGATGGGTTGAAGCAACCTAAATAGAATATATTGCATTGGTTTTAGTGGTTTCCTGATAGCAAAAGTTAGAAAAATTGTAACTCCCTTATCCAAAATGATCTAAGGGCAAATAAGAAACTTTCATAAAGATAATTCAATTCTCTTTAAGGAAAAATGTTAGAAAAATTCTAGAAAAATCATTTATGGTTCAAAACTTATTTTTTAATTTAGATTATGGCATTCCTAGAAGAAAAACAAAAGTTATTCGATTTTTTAGGGTTTATTGGGTCAAACTTAAACCATGGACATCCAAATGTCCATGACACAGAGAAAAGAGTGACATAGGCATCATGAATTTATTCCATAATTTCAAAATATTTTGGGATAATGAAACAACCCACTAACTTTGTCACAAATAAAGGTATTAAGATCAACATCAAGGCTTAATATTTTTTTCGTTCAACTAAAAGGGACATTTTTTTAAATAATAGTTTTATTGAACTTTATTTCACCATGAATCCAGACCTAAAATGTTTGATTTATCCCCAAGATTGGAAGATAAATTTTGCGAAAACATTAAATCCATGCTAGTCTCTATTTATTAGAGGGAGCATGGACCTAATTTGGGGATTTGTTTTGAAATTCAATTTTTTTTAAACAAGAAAATGTTTTTAACAAAAATGTTATCAACATAATGCATCTTACATAATAAGGGACATGAACAACTTATTTAAACATGCAAAATATTACATTTGAGATAAAAAAGGTGACAAAAATGCAAAAAGGTTACAAACAAGGTCCGAAAAGATGACATCAAAGATCATGTTATGGGAGGTGATATGATCAAATTTGAGCAAAGAAAGGCATGCTAGAATTTCTAAGACAGCATTTTTATGCCATAAAATGCATCAAAAGGCAAAGAAATACATGAATATGTCTAAAAACATGTTAAGATAAAGATTCAAGCACATGTTAGGCATGTGATTATGGATGTAACATGTCAAAGATGCATGGACAAGGATTGTTTTGACGGCGACAATGATAAGAAGCATATTTGGCCACTTAAGCACCATTAAGGCAATAGTAAATATCATCAAGGTTATAACTGAGGCCATAATAATGCATAAGAGTCCTAATTATGGCTGTGGCACCATGAATGGCTTACTAAAATGATGCAAATGATAAAAAAAAAAGGGAGCAAGGTAGAGAACATATACCAAAAACCCTTAAACTTTCCTCTATACTTGGAGTAGTGACTCAAAGCTTAGTTTTTCCCTCTTTGCTATTGTTTAGCAAGAAAATGATGAAAAAAGGAAGCCTTTTTGGTTATAATATTGAAGGAAAAAGGCTTTAAGAATGAAAGTGCATGAAAGATTGAGTTTTTAGAGGGTTTCTAGTAGAGGTTTGGAAGAGCTATGGAAATAAAGTTTTTGGTTAAGGAATGAAGGTCAATGAACAGTGTTTTTAGAAGTGTCTTGGGTCTAAAGGTTGCTAAAGGTTATTTTTTTAGAAATCATTATGAACAAGATGGAGATGTCTCTCTATTAGTTTCTTCCCATTTTTGCTAAGCCAAGATTGGCTCCTTTTATATGGAGTGTGTTTAGCTAATGTTTTTGAGCCAAAAGTAAGGGCATTGTAGGACTTTCTTTCATGTACTAGGAGATAACTCCAAGTACTATGCTTAACTGCTCTTATTTCCATTAGTTTTGCCATGCAGACTAGTGGTGCAAATAGGCTGTAACAGTCTGCAACTAGAGAAAAGCCAAGCATGCCCTTTGATAAACCATATATTTCATGAAAATATCCCTTTTCATTTGTTATTTAGGCCTCAAAATTTTATTTATATCTAATCATAAGCCCAAAATTAAAGCTCTGTATGAATTTTGATGATTTTTAGGGTAAAACTAGGTTTGAATTGGGTTTTCAAACAATGGTGCAAACGCTGAAAGATGACTAAAACTAGGTAAAAAATTCGTTGGTGTATCGATACAAACATTTTGTATCGATATGCAAAGTAACTTTTACCCATGAGTATCGATATCATGAAGTGTGTCTTAATACCAAGAGTAAAAGGTTGTTTCCAATCTTGAAACTTAGAGGCTTGTATCGATACTTCTACTTGTGTATCAATATATTTTGCCAAAAATCACAACTTTAGCTACTGTTAAGGCCTGTATTGATACAAACATACTAGATATCAAGACCACACATTAGGTATAGATACCAAACCCTCTTATATCAATATTACATGCGAAATTTGAATTTTGGCGATGTAAGAGCTTGGTTTTGATACCTATGCACAATATAACTTTTACATGCCTTTGACTCTCTGAATTACCTTGCTTTGGATAGAAATTATGAGAAATTGACCCATGCTCATACGTAAAACTTAAAATAATGACCTCTAATGCCTCTAATAATGGCCCAGACAAAATGGGGTGTTTATAATGATTAATGAGAATTTGATGAGAAAATGATGTTTAAATGTGTATAGTTAGCCTAGGTATACTCAACTAAGATGAATTTTGTGTTGAGAAGTTTATGGGAGATTAGTTGCTAGTATTGTAGTTTAGTGTTTTATGTCTTTTATAACATGCATGTTAGAGTATTTAAGATGTTTGAAAACATTGTTTTTTCAAAATATCCCTTAATGGCAAACTTTGATTCACCTAATCAATAACTGAGTCATGGTTTAGTTCAATTTAATACATTTTTAATGAGTAACTTGGAGATATTAAATAAAATGGCTTGATTTAGAGTTGATTGGGAGCACATAAAAATGTTTTTAAATGTTGAAATATACCTTTGTTAAGTCTAAACTTATTGAGCCTTCATGTAGGTCATTAGGTGATGTTTAGGTGAGCCAAAATATGTTGTTTAGATCACTTTAGTTGCTAGTTATAGCACATAAGTGATTGGCATTATTGTGCATTTCACTTGTTAAGAATTAATAGTAATGAATAAAAATGGATAAAAGTGAAGACATTCGCATGACTCTAATGCATATGGCCAATGTCGAACAACATAGTTCTAGGTCTTGGCACTTACAAGCCTTTGCTTTTTTCCTCATGTAGAACATTCATAGAGTCCATTTGGTTTCATTGCGGGAGGTTCAAACCTAAACGTGTTATAAAAATTTGACAAAATGCTTCGTGATCACATTTCAAAGCTACTTTTGTAGTCTAGTACAGTAGTCTTATAAAAAATAAATATTTTGAATAGGTTACAGATCTTACAAGTTTTTCTTAGTATTTTTCCTATAATCATCATTGATTAGGCTGTATAATAGGCTTTTGAAACATTTGATTTCATGATTAGATGAATTCTTAGAACATAAGCTATTTGCATGGCACTATTTCAGTGCCTGGTTAGTAATATGAGCTATCTTTGATGAGGATAATCATTTTTGTGTATTTTTCTTAGTTTTTTAGAAAAAAATAGAGTGACTAAGATTTCTAAGAACATATGGCTTGTCAGTGGATTTTGTAGGAGAATTGGATCTAGTTAATTCTATGTTAAGATAGGCGAAATATCTTAGCAATGATCCTAACATATAAGAATATTTCAGTAAGTTTTGTAGGGCTTGACCTCCCTACTAGGTTTGTGGCTTTTTAGGTTTAACCCCCCAAATAGATGCCAACTAGTATGGGCTTTGACTCGATAAGCATCCAGCTCTTTATGGACTAAGGTAGGTGGGCATCCTATTCTTTGGGGACTGAGGTTGGTAGATACCCTGTACTTTGAAGATTAAGTTATCTAGGCATCCTACTCTTTTTAAGGATTAAGGTAGGTAAGCATCCTACTTTTTTAGGACTGAGGTAAGTAAGCATCTTGCTATTTGAGGACTGAGATAGGCAAGCATCCTAATCCTTAAGGAATGAGATAGGTAAGCATTTTGTTCTTTAAGGACAAAGGTAAGTAAGCATCCTGCTCTTTAAGGATTGAGGTACGTAAGCATCCTACTCTTTGAAAAATAAGATAAGTAAGCTTTCTGCTCTTTGAGGAATAAAATAACTAGGCATCCTGCTCTTTAAGGACCAAGGTAAGTAAATATCTTGCTCTTTGAGGATTGATGTAGGTAAGTGTATTGCTCTTTGAGAACTGAGGTAGGTAAATGTCCTGCTTTTTTAAGACTAAAAGGAAAAAAAAGGAGTTTGGTCTTTGAGAACTAAAAAGAAACAGGTGTCCTGCTCCTTAAGCACTAAAAACAAAAAGTGTCTTACTCTTTAAGGACTAAAAGGAAAAAAAGGCATTCTATTTTTTGAGGACTAAAAAGATAAAGTGTCCTGCTTAATGAGGACTAAAAAGAAAAAATGTCTTACTTTTTTAGGACTAAAAGGATATGAGTTTAGGTACTTTTCTTAAATAGCTTTTTTAATTACAGACATAAGGGATTCTCACCTAAAATCTTTAAAGCTTTTTGCAAACAAAAATCTATACCATAAGTTTTGTTTAATTTTGACTTTCAAGAGTTAGAGTTCGTACCAGAAGAAAAAATGATGTAATTGCATGCTTAAGTGATGCAGAAGTGATAATTTAAAAATCTAATATGGCAATCATTTTTTGGGCCTTTTCGATTATTTGACCTTCTACAATTTGATAGGGTGGCTTCTAGCCTCGGGTTTATCAATCTCGCTCTAGATTTCCAGAAGCTTTGAATGTTAAGGCTATTTTTAGGAGATACATATGGTTCGTTATTGTGAAGTGACAGACGTGAGCATAAATGGCTCATGTTTGAGACTTTTTGTTACGTTGAGTTTCCTGATAAGCGTGGAGGATTTCTCTTTGGTAATTATGATTCAAAAAGTGTCTTTGATGGTCTGGGTGGATTGTTTTAAACTCCATTCGTTAGGATGACAGTTGGAAAAGAATTTTGGCCTTTTATCTTTAGGCTGGGTTTATTGAGGAAAGGTTTTGAGTACGTTTTTATGACATAGGGTCCAAGGGCAAGACCGTTTATGGCCTTAAGTCTCATTCTTGGTCTTTAGACATGAAACAACTTGCAAAGTTTCATTGTTTTAAGTAATGGTAGGAAATCTTTTTGTCAGTTCTATTCATTTATCAAGCATTATCAATTAAATGATAAACATGATGCAATATGGGATGCAAAAGTTATAAAAGGCCTTTTTCAGAAATCAAGTGATTGTATTTCATTAGAAAGAAAATAGGTACAAGTTATGGAAAATTATGGGATCACAAAAGATTTTAAGATACTAAAAAGCTCAAAAAGGTTTTCCTGGCTGCTTAAACCCTAATGCTAATGACATGAGTCTTTCACTAAGTGCCTTTGAGAACTTTTCTAAAGTAGTTATTCCTTTTAGTGTTGGCCTACGCACAAGAAGATTCTTTAGATTAGCCCATTATGGGATGCAAGTCTAGAGGTTAGGTAGTTTTAATTTTTCAAGTACAAATAAGGATGAGAGTCAGTAGAGTAGGTTGGCCTGGTTAGGTGAATATGGTTATGATTTCTTATTTTAATTAGGATTGTAAGTGTAGGTTAAATTGGTGCTATCTAGGCTGATGATAATTTAGGCTTGATTTGGATCGGGTGAAGAAGAGTATGGTCACTTAAGCCGTTCTTTCAAGTTTTTAACTTAAGCCAAATTATTTTCCTAGATGCCCTTTTGGGTTTTCATCCATTTTTTTATTTTTTTTAAGTGAAAGCAAAAGGAGAATAGGATGCCCTTTCAGGCTTTCATGTTAGAACCTTTTTAGGCAAAGTATTTATTGATGGAATCAAAATTCACGAGATTAGGTAGATCGCTATTATGCATCTTGGTAAAGATCAAGGCTCCTTAAAAAAATGTACACTTTACCATAAACGATCCTTCCCCACTTGGACTCCATTTTCCTCAGGCATCTTTATGGATTATGAGGATTTGTTTAAGTACTAGATCACCTTCTTAGAATTGATGAGGATGGAATCTTTTGCTAGGGCTCTCATCATGTGTTTTTAATACATTTGTCCGTAACAGATGGCTTTTATTCTTTTCTCTTCGATGAGATTGAGCTACTCTTGTCGATTCTTGACCTATTTGGCTTCTTCAAGTTGTGATTCCATTAAGACTCTAAATAAAGGGATTTGGACTTAGATAGGTAAGATGGCCTCTATACTATAGACTAAAGAGAACAAGGTAGCACTTGTAGAAGTTTGTAATACAATGTCTCACAATGTAGCCCAGGTACGAATCCAGACTAGCTTGACTTAAAATAGCGAATGTATCTATCGTTTCTATATAAATATCTACATATATAACTATTTTCTTTTATTTGTTACCCATATCATTATTGTTATTATTATTCTTATTTTGTGTCTAGGAATTGAGTTGTTGAGATGAATCATTCACTCGACTTGTCTACATAGTCATTATGAAACGACCATTTATTTTGGAGCTGCTACCAATCTTATTTTAGCTAGGTGAGATTGGACACCTGCTACAGTTTGTATTTTCGAGGGTTATGAAACCTAGGAAAACTAACTCCAAGGTTTACACTCATAGCTGAGATTGCTTAAAAGGGTTCTAGAGTTGGTTACAATCACAAGTAAGGATTGATCTTCTCGTGATGTCTAGCAATTAATACCTATTAATTGCATGTTAACTTAAAATTTGATTTTTATTCAATTTCAACATTTGATATTTAATTATAAGTCCCATAATATTTTATTAAAGAAATTTATTGTTTCGTGAAAATTAGATTTTAATGTTTTTAGAAATTGAAATTTCTTCCATACCCTCTTGGAGAACCAAGAGAATGCGAATTCTCTGTCATATATCGCTATATAACCATAAAAATATGAAAGATTTTATTTTTTTAATCAAAAAATCTTGACTTCCTATTTGAAAAGGGTATATCACTATTAAAATAATATGTAAAATTTCTCACATATTTTCGTAGGAATCCTAGGTATTAATTTAATTAGGGGACATTACCTTATTTATAAAAATAATTTTATTATTAAAAATACGAACTCTATGACTAAAAATGACCTAATATGATGGACCTATTTTTAATATGTACTTTCGATGTGAAAGTATCCTAATACTCATATAGGATTTTATTCTAATCCAAATTATGAAAATATCCTGAAAGCATACCTTTTACATGAAAGTATCCCGGTAACCTCCAAAAGACTTAAAAATGATTGAAAAATGGTGAACCTATCCTAAATATGCACTTTCAACCAAAAATAGGTCCCTATGAAAAAAATTTACCAAAATGCCCTTAGGGTATAACTTCGACATGAAAGTATCCCCGTAACCTTGATGAACCTTAAAATGATCTAGGAAGGCTATACTAATCCTAAAAATTCACCTTCGGCATAAAAGCATCTAAGTGAAGGAAATTATAGAAATGCCTCTACGGTATACCTTCGACATGAAAGTATCTCGATAACTCTAATGGACCTTAAAATGATCTAGGAAGGCTAAAGTAATCCTAAAAATTCACCTTCGGTATAAAAGCATCCCAATAAAAAAAATAAAATGCCCTTAAGGTATTCCTTTGACGTGAAAGTATTCCAATAACCCTAATATACCTTAAAATGATCAAGGAAGGCTAAAGTAATCCTAAAAATTCACCTTCGACATAAAAACATCCTAATGAACAAAATTACCAAAATACCCTTAAAGTATACCTTTGATAAAGTATCTCGATACCCTAATGGACCTTAAAATGATCTAGGAAGGCTAAAGTAATCCTAAAAATTCACTTTCGGCAAAAAAGAATCTTGATAAAAAAATTTCTAAAATTTTCCTAGGGTATACCTTCAACATGAAAGTATTCTGGTAACCCTAATGGAGCTCAAAATGATTAAAAAGAGTGAAACTATCCTAAATATGCACCTTTGGCATAAAAGCATCCTGATTACTTATAGGACTCGATTTTAAGAAAATTACCAAAATTAAAAAATTATCAAAATACTCTTAGGGTATACCTTCGACGTGAAAGTATCCGAATACCCTAATGGACACTAAAATAATGAAAAGTAGATGAATTTAGTCTAAACGTTAAAAGCTAAAAGTTTTAAATTTGACTTAGAAAGCAAAATTTGCAATAGTGCCCTTAAATTCTTGAAAATTACATTTTGCATCCCTCGAAAGACTCAACAAATATGAAAAGTTTTTAAAAATTTCTATATCCTTATGAATGGCCATAGAAATAATAGAAATCGTTAAAACTAGTGAAATATCCATTTTTCCCTCTAAATATGAAAATTTTTTATTTAGTCCCTAAACTTTTTAAAATTTTCATTTTGGTCCATACATGGTAAAATACCTCAAAAATCATAAATCATATGAAAATATGCATGAAAAATATAGCAAATATATCAATCAGAATTCGGCCAAACACATTGGCCTTAAAACAAAATTTATTTAAAATTTCCAAAGTAATCCTTAAACTTTTCTAATTTTGCATTTAAGCCCTTACATGAAAAAACATCAAATAACATCATAAAAAGTCATCAAATCAGCCAAAAATTAAACAAAAAATCATGAAATTTTCATGACTCAACCTTTTGTTGAGGTCATGAAATTTTCAACGATTTAGGGTCATTTCTGAATTAGGATGATGGGTTCTCTAATTGGTGACTATCTTTGTTGATTTAGGAGCAATTCTTAGTCCTTTAAGCCTACCCCCAACATATTATTAAAGCCTCAAAAATCATTCAAAAAGATGAAATTTTAAAGAGCTTCCTAAGAATAGCCCGATAGCCCAGATACCTATTTTTGATCAAAATGGACTTTATTAGGTGGGTAATGTAGGCCATGGTTCAGGGTTTAAAAAGAAAATGATAAATAGGCCAAATAAAGTGTTTAAGGGTAATTGAATCAAGGATCAGTTCCTTTCAGAAAGAGTTGATTTCGACTTGTCTTTCAAGACGAGCAAATCTTTTTTTTCAGCAACTTTTGTTTTCTTCATTTTTATTTATTTCTCTTTTTTACTTTCTTTAAAACTTTCATCGTTCTTTATTCTGAAAGAACTTGAAATTTTCTTCATTTTTCACTTGGAATATTTGAACTTTCTTTTTTCTTCAAAATTTACTTCATGACGTCTAATTTGTTCTTCTCGTAACTTTACAATGAAATTTACCCTTTCTAATCTTGAAGCTTTGCTTCACTTACCCCTTAGTGTGGAGGGTGATCCTTGATTAGGGTGAGAAAGAAATAAATTATCAAACTCAAAGGGGACTGCAAAAGGAATAATTTTCTATATTTAAGAAAAGATAGAGAAATAAGGCCATTTTTCATTTCAAACATAGCCATTTGAACTAGTCAAGCATTTTGCTAGTAAAAAAAGGTTTTTTTTTTCAAAATCATTTTGAATACTTCAATAACGTGAGGCTACACTCAACAAAGGCTTAAGATATGCCCTTCAATATGATTGGCTTTATAGCCACCAATGACTGGTTGAGCCTCTAAGAAAGAAAATCAGACTGGCTTGGAAAAGATCTCAGATCTCATATCTTATGTATCAAAAATTAGTTTGAAAAGGTTTTATTCAAAAGAAAAAGGAGATTTTGGCTTATGTTCACTCTCATTCCTCCTGAATTGAGGATTTGGAAGTGTGTCATGAAAATTATGGCAAAAGATTATCAAAGTAAAAGAAATATCGAAATTATTATCATTATTTTAACACATGTCAAACTATCTATATCTGAATCTTTTAGGAGCATAACCTATTTGTTCAACCTTCAAGGAATCCATAGAAAAGAACATTTGGGTGTGGAAAGTCTGTAGTGGTGAAAGGTCCATAGCTAAATACTTGGGAGAATTATATATGTAGAAGTGAAGGACCTTTTAGAGAGAGCTCAAACTAATGGTGATCACTTACCAAAGAAAAATTTTCCAAAATGTTCTCATTATCCTAAATATTGGAAATCATTATTAACAAAATTCATGGTTAGTGAAGTATGCATACTATTTACAAATCAAAATTCATTTCATAAGAAATGTACAAAATGTTAAAGCTGAGATAAAAATTACCCTTAATTGGTATACTACCAAAAGGTCAATTACCCTTAGACTAATCAGCCTTAGTAGTCGTCCAACCACTCCAAGAATTTCACTGAATTGGCATCCTCTATGGCTAAACTATAGGTAAGCTAATGGAAAATTAAGAGGTTCAACAAACTTAAAGTCCTCAAAATCAGGAATTCCACAAGATGCATTGTTATTTCCTTTTATCACAATCATGCCGTGAAGACAACCACTATATGACTTTTTACTAAATTCTTTAGCAGAGAAAATGAATCCAAAAGCTCATTGCATAGCGAAGAATCATCCAAGTAATCCAAGTTGGAATTTATAGTAGCCTATGATCTCCTACCAATCACACTAATAATCTAGATTATCTTCACATTGAACAGCATGCATTGGTTGATGGAATCCTTAAACAAAAAGTGTTGCACCCTGACACTCGAATTATACCTCCTTACGTAGAGAGTTTTCTAGGTTTTGTTGGAATGGCAGAGAACATTTGATTCTATTAAGGTCATTGAACAATGAAAAGCTAGGGTCGAAAACACTATCTAAATGGATTTCCTTATTTTCTTAACTTCTTAGGGTTTTATCAGCTATGGTAGAATTACTTTCTCGTTTCAGATATGCTACCTATCACCTCTTGGTCAGTATGAATATGTATAATCGAATGAGCTTCCATATACTGAACACCATAAAGTGGTTGCATTTTACCTTGCACTTCCATGGATCCCCGACAAAAGTATTGGTAATACCTTCTAATGTTAGTAAACTAGTTTCCTTATCTTGAGTGGTTCCATAGAACTTAAAATTTGTGCTTGCATTTTCCTTCTTATTGTATGGTATTTTCTATTTGATGATTTGTTATCTCACCTTAAAATATATAAAAAAAACTTAAATCAGTTTGCTTGAATATGTATATGTCTTGATAGGATTAATCTCTATTGGCATCCTATTGTGATTTTCAATGAATGGAAAAATTACATAAATAAAAGAGCAAATGAATGAACTAATGCATGAATGAGTGAATAAATAATCAAGTAACAGGGGTAACATTTAATGAAATAGATTAGATGCCAGAGAATTAACTAAGAACCATGTATAAAGATTATTGTAGAGGCAAAAATCCCAAAAATTTGAGTAGTGATTCAACAACATTGTTTCATGAACCAAAATTCCATAACTAATTCATTGATTATGGGCGTACATAGCCATAATTACAAGATTCAAAAGCAAAGTAACGAAAAGAATTAATCTTGCAAGCACTACATTTTTTCTAACTGTGTTAGTGTTTCTAAAGGATTTGGCAAACCCTATTAATTCATTTTTTATTCATTTTTAACCCTTATTTTACAAAATTTGGCAAATTGCACAAAAAATTATCTCCGAAATCATTTCATTGCCTCTATTCTTATATTTCCAATAACGTGATCTTTTTCTTTCTTCCTTCTTTTAAATCCATATAAACCCTTAACCATTTTTATCAGTCTATTGAGTAGATTTTTCGTTCCACAGACTTAACGATCAAAATCTTCTTAGATGAACTCTGATGTGCGGATCCTCACCTTTAATCATCACCCATGTCTTAATCCCTGAAATATAATAAATGAAACGGATTAGTACACCACAAAAATTGTGAATGCATGAACATATAAGAATGTGAAATTGGTAAATGCATGAATGAATTTACAATTTCCATGGACTATGGATAATATGCCAAAAATTAAGAAAAATCTTCATAATATAACAAATTAATGTGAGAAATAAAATGTATCATAATAACACAACATACATGTATCAATATCATGAAAATCAAATTACAAGAGTATAGGGTTAGAAGCATTCCCTCTTGTGTACCTAATTTGGTATCCTTTAAAACTGGGTATGGCTCTAACTAGGTAAGGCCTTTATGGTTCATTACATGATGTTCAAATTAAACATCTAAATCGGTTCTTAAATTGCTCCCTGAGTCTAGAATGAACTGACAAGGTATCCTTGTCCTACCCATTGCGTGTCTATGTCAAAAAAGGGTTCAATTCAAGTGGGAGTATCTTCCATGCCTATAATGAGGCTAACACCTTAGGCAGGCTTAGGAATTTACACCCGATAGGCTTTTATTACCCCAGACAAAGGCTAACACCTCATAAGGCAAAGCTACTTCACCCTTTCCTAAAATAGTGGGTACCTATGCCCCTTCCTTATTCATGGAAGAGAATCTAATGCATACGCATGTACACAGTGTGCGTGGGGGAACAATTTACCTTTTACGAAGACATTTTCAAAAATAAAAAAACCCTTATCCTAAATTTCCTCCAAAAATAATGCTACAAAGGAAACAAAAAGTTTAGTGAAAAATATGAAGAATATATATTGAAAATTTAAAAGTAAAAAATACAACAAAAAATTTATTTTAAAAATATCAAAAATTATAGTTAAATATTGGTTGAAATAAAATTAATAAAAATTTAGGTAATACACAATAAATTTTAGGCCTGACTCTCTAGCTATCCCCAGAAGAGTCACTAAGCTATCGCAACGTGGCTCAGATACAAATTTAGACTAGCCCGATTTAAAATGGCAAATGTATCTATCGTTTCTATATAAATATCTATATATATAATTATTTTCTTTTATTTGGGATCCATATTATTATTGTTATTATTATTCTTATTTTATGTCTAGGAATTGAGTTGTCGAGATGAATCACTCATTCGACTTGTCTAAATAGGCATTACAAAATGACCATTTATTTCAGAGTTACCACCAATCTTATTTTAGCCAGGTGAGATTGGACACCTACCGAAGTTTATATTTTCAAGGGCTACGAAACCCATGAAAATAAACTCTAAGGTTTGCGCTCATACCAGAGATCGCTTAAAAGGGTTCGGGAGTCAGTTATAATCATAAGTAAGGATTGATCTTCTCATGATGCCCAGCAATTAATACCTCTTAATCGCATGTTAAATTAAAATTTGATTTTTATTCAATTTCAACATTTGATACATAATATAATTCCAATAATATTTTATTAAAGAAATTTATCATTCCATGAAAGTTGAATTTTAATGTTTTTGGAAATCAAAATTTCTTCTATATCCTCTCGGAGAACCAAGAAAACATGAATTCTATCGTATCCCACTGGAGAACCAAACGAAATAGGAAAGGTTTTGTTTTTTTTAAATCAAAAAATCTAAACTTTCTATTTGAAAAAGGTATCTCGCTGTTAAAATAATCCGTAAAATTCCTAATATATTCTTGTAGGAATCCTATGTATTAATTTAATTATGAGACATTGCCTTATTTATAAAAATAATTTTATTATTAAAAATACGAACTCTATGACCTAATATAATGGACCTATTCTTAATATGTACTTTCGATGTGAAAGTATCCTAATACTCATATAGGATTTGATTCTAATGCAAAATTATGAAAATACCCTAAAGATATACCTTCGACATGAAAGTATCTTGATAACCCCTAAAAGACTAGAAAATGATTGAAAAAGGGTGAACCTATCCTAAATATGAACTTTCAACCTAAATGCACCCTAAAAAAATTATCAAAATGCCCTTAGGGTATACCTTCTACATAAAAGTATCCCGATGACTCTAATGAACCTTAAAATGATCTAGGAAGGCTATACTAATCCTAAAAATTCACCTTCAGCTTAAAAGCGTCCCAGTGAAGGAAATTATTGAAATGCCTCTGGGTATACCTTTACGTGAAAGTATCCCGATAACCCTAATAGACCTTAAAATGATCTAGGAAGGCTAAAGTAATACTAAAAATTCACCTTCAACATAAAAGCATCTTATTAAAAATTACTAAAATGCCCTTAAGATATACCTTCGATGTGAAAGATCTAGGTAACCTTAATTGACCTTAACATGATCTAGGAAGGCTAAATTAATCCTAAAAATTCACCTTCGACATAAAAGTATCATGGTGAAAAAAATTATCAAAATACCCCTAAGGTATACCTTTGACGTGAAAGTATCTCAGTAACCCTAATTGACCTAAAAATGATCTGGGAAGGCTATATTAATCCTAAGAACAGCGGGAGTAAGAATAGCTTTAAGTGGTTGATCACACAAACCAAAACTATCAGGACTATCATCGCCTTCTCACAGAACAGATCCAGATAGCTAAGTTAGCGACTGAGGACATGATAGATGTAATTCAATCCCTAAAACATGATATTTGCCTATCGAAGCCCATGAGCAAGATTTTTTGTATTTCTTGGACTATGTAATCAAGCAATTTTATCGTGTTAGGCATTTTCGAATGTAATCACATGTAACTAAGACATTTTGTTGCTTTAATGAAAGATGTTATTCATGGAGTTATCCTTTTACCCAATTGTCCTTTTTGCATTTGCATAACTAACCTAATTTTTCATGGTTTTTATTTATTCAACCTCATTGCGTCAAGCGTATGCATGAACATACCATAAAAGGCCTAATCCAAATATAATTTAAAGTGAAGGTGATCAAAAGCACAGAATCTATAGTTCGCCATTGGTACAACACTCATAATCATCGAAAAAATGATGGAAAATGATCACCAGGCCCACATCGAAAGACTCAAACTCATGTATAGAGAGTCCCAAGCATAGGTACTCTGTAAGGATAAGGAACTTCAAGCACAGATCATTAAGCTAACTAAATTATTGTCTAATGCATTGAACGGAAAAGGGCAAACGAAGGCAGTTGAGATAAGGAAAGAACTAGCCCACCCTGAAAGCAATTTGAATAGTGGTACTGAGGCCACCAATGCTCAAGAAGGGGCATCACATGGGCAACACCCTCTAGCAATGAACATCCCACCATCTTAGCCATTTATGTATATCAATCCTACAATAGCATCCTACTTAATTTATGAATTTTAAAGTGCAGGCTCTCACCGTCAAGGCTTATAATCCTAAACCTTAATGAGCACATAGAGCAAGAGAAGGCAAAAAGGCCTTTAGAAAATGATGAAGACTTAGATAAGTATCACTCATTAGAGAAGTGTTTTTGAGCTATGGAAGGAAGCAACAAATTTAGAGTTGTAAATGCAAAGTCATTAGGGCTAGTTTCGAGCCTCTTAATTTCGCCCAAGTTTAAAGTGCCTAATTTTGAAAAATAAAATAGGACTACTAACCGTACTGCCTATCTTTGCATGTAATATCATAAAATGGCTGGACACGAAGAGAATAAGAGGTTGTTAATCCATTGGTTCTAGGACAGCTTGACTAGGGTAACCCTCTGATGGTACATAGAACTTGATCTTACAAGAATTCAGACATGGCAGACTTGGCGTGCGCATTCTTTGAACAGCATAAGCATGTGTCTGATTGGGTTTCAAATCATCTTTCTCTCATGAACATGGAGAAAAAATCTTTCGAGTGTTTTAGACAGTATGTTCAGAGTGGAGGGAGGAGGCAACTCAAGTTCATCATTTTCTAACTGAAAAAGAAATGATAGTTAAGTTTGTTGGCACCCTACAAGCTCTTTACTATGAAATGCTAGTAGGAAATGCCATGAAAAATTTCACTGATATAGTCATATTAGGTGAAATGATGAGAACGCCATCAAGAGCGATAGGATATCTGTTAGAGAAGCATCTGGATCAATCAAAAAGACAATAAATAAAGGTAAGAAAAGGGAAGTGAATGCTGTAGGCGAGAACCCTCCTAGGTTTAGTCAAAGTCTGTATCCAGCATAGCCTATGTACTTCCTAAGCATGTTGAATACGGGTTTTACCCTTTACTTATCAGTACCGTAACTAGTCCACCACACTACCGAGTTCACTCTTACAAAGAGCTTTGCACCAAATCCTGTGTAAAGTGCTACCCTGAATGTGCAACGCCACAATATGCACAATGTGAGAGCTCCGAATAACCAACAAGCATTCTGAGAAAAGGATCACTTTGAACCACTCCCTTACACTTATAAAGAGATTTACTCTCGCATATTGGTAGGCAAACTAGTGGCCCTAGTATTCACGAACCCAAGATCACCAGCATACCCCAAATAGTATGATGAGAACGCTTATTATGAATACCATGCGGGAACACAAAGCCACTCTAGTGAGAACTGCAGTTCATTCAAAAGAAAGGTATAAGGTTACTAGAAAAATGAGTGATTAAGATTGAGCAAGGTCATGGACCCAATGTGGGGGCTAACCTACTCCATAATCATGCTGAACCAAGAGTGAATGTGATAATCGATAAAATAGGTTATTGGATTAAAAAAAGCATAGGAGAAGTCAAAACCCCGATGAGCAAGGTTTAGCAAGCTTTTATTAAAATTGAAATATAACAGATAACAAAAGTCAAAGTAAAAATGCTGTTGATACATCTTACTACCTCTATGGTCAAGAACATGACTTTCAACATTGTCCATCATTCTTGGAGATGATCCAAGGATGATGGATTGGTGTAAAATTAAGTTCTACGAGGAGTGGGATGGACATGACAATCCATCTATCAATCCTACTGATGAGGAGAGATCTACCGATGGTCAGATCTCTAGTTGTCTGGCTCTTATGGGCATAAGGAAAAAAGCTAACAAAAGTTTTAGGCAGTACGTTACAAAGATGAATGGAGGAGGTTGTCCAAATTCATCCCTTACTAATAGAAAAAGAGATGATGGTTAGATTCATTGGCATGTTGTAAGCCCTTTATTACAAAATGGTAGTGAGAAACTTCCCAAAGAACTTCGCGGATGTAGTCATACTCTGTGAGAGGATCGATGAGGCCATGAAAAATAAATTGAGAAGAAAAAGTATCTGCAAAGACAAAAGGAAAGAAAAGGTAAAGGCTATAAGCAATCAAAATCCAGCACTGAAGCCAGTTCATCATAAACTCATGCTGGGTTAGATCTAAAGGAAATGATCATTGAAGAAAACTGAAAGATTATGGAAAACATAGAAGAAGTTCAAACGCTAATGAATTTGATTTGGCAAATCCTGGTGCAAGCTAAGCTACTTAATGTAATCGAGAAGACAAAGGAAAAGATAGACAACTTTTGTGATTTCCATACTGTTTATGGCCATACTCTTCAAACATGCAAAGAGTTTCGCACTGTGGTTCAAAGGATGATAAACAAGGGTAGCATTGAATTCTATGATAAAAAGTAAACCCCACATATTGGGTCTGCAAATGTAATACCATCTATCACTGCACTAGAAGAAGAATGGCATAATCTTCCTTATGGGATTAGAAGTCCATTGATTTTGTACGACAATCGACCAAAAGTTAAAGTTGACCCTGTTCAACCTTTGCTAAAGATGATCATTCAACTTCTATCTCCTTTCCTATATAAAAATGATAAGGTAGTTCTTTGGAACAATGAAAACAAAGCCGTAATCATTAGAGAATCTAGCCAACAAGCAGCAAATGCTGACCTTTCAAAGGCACACCTAACTCAGAGCGATCGATGTTATGCCCCAACAACATCAAAAAATAGCACTAAGCAAAAAAAATGCCAATCTCGTTTCTCAAGAGTCAAAATCTGTAACCAAAAAACTTAGAATCAGTAGTTGTCATAGGTCTAGTGAGAGAGAAAGAAGCTACGAAATTCCTTAAATTCATCAAGCACCATGAATACAGCATAGTCAATCAATTGAACAAGCAACCTGCCAAGATATCAGTGTTGTCACTACTACTGAATTCGAAAGCTCATAGGAATGCCCTTCTCAAGGTTCTGAATAAGGCCTATGTCCCTTCCAACATCTATGTAGGTTAGTTGGATCGCCTAGTCTGACAATTACATATCTTTTAGCAATGATGAAATCCCACATGAAGGAAGAGGAAATTATAAGGCCCTCCATATCATCATATGTTGTAAAGGCACCACGTTACCCAAAGTGCTTATTGATAATGGATCAGTTTTAAATATAATGCCCATGTCATGCTTGAATAAGCTCTTTATTGATGCATCTCATATCTAGAATAGTTGTACGATTATGTGAGTGTTTGATGGAACTTGCTAGAACATTGTCGGGAACATCACCATTCCATTCTAAATCGGTTGATGTACCTATGAAGTTGACTTCTATGTGGTGGAGTTTGCTTCATCATATAACTACCTATTGGGAAGGCGGTGGATTCATTCTGCTAGGGTAGTACCATTATCTTTGCCCCAAAAGTTAAAATTCATCATCGAGAATAAAGTTATCAGTATCAGAGGGGAAGAAGCTATCATTATTGATACCTCAACTGATGCCCAATATCTCAAACCTGATAAAGATATCTCAAAATCTTTTTTTTGATCCTTTGAGTTCATCAACGCTACTTATATCAAAGAAGGGTTGCCAATAATACAGCCCCACCTATCAGAGAGTACTCATATGGGTATGAAGTTGACTGTTGGCCAATGTGCTCAGGCAGGAAAGGGACTCAAAAAATGCCTTTAAAGAATTGTTAAAGCTTTAAAGTGGTTAACCAGATTGACAAAAGAGGGTTGGGATTTAATCCTAATGCATAGCAAAAAAAATAAGTTTAGAAGGACCGTGAAAGAAGAATGGCCCGTTTGTCATGATAAAACACGGAGAATGAACCAATGATGTTTCTACCATTTCGAGAAAACTTTTGTCCAAGGGGACATGTAAATATTGGCTCCACTAATGCTATGATCATATTGAACAAGGCTAAAGATATCTCTATTAATGCAATTGATGAGCCAAAGATGTCAACCACAAGTTCAGAGACTAGTTTGTGCCCTTCAAGGTTTGTTCTACGTGTTTGGACTGAGACTGAGATTCCTATGCTATGAACTAAACCTGCATGCTCTCACCTAAAAGCATGTTCTAAGGTTTGTTCAAGTCTATTTTAAAGTAATGCTATGAACTAAACTTGCATGCTCTCACCTAAAAGCATTGTAGGATCCTGTGTATGGGCAGCTTTTGTTAAGTATTATCAATGAAAATGACTAAACATTTTGTATTCATTTTTTGCGTTCATAGTTCCTGTCAACCTTAGACCTTTCTTTATATATTTTTCCACCTATATTGTTCTTTTTTCATATTTTTAGGTATCCCGATAAAGGTAACATGAATCTTTATACTAAAACTTTAGAAATCAATTTTGAGCAACCAATCTGTGCTGGTAAAGTTGAATCTGAAGAGGATCCTGAAGAGAACCCCATACCTTTAGACCTATTGAGACTACTTGAGCAGGAAGAAAAGTAGATATTACTTCATGAAAATCCCACTAAAACCATAAACCTTGGAATAGAGGAAGATCGAAAAGAGGTTAAGATCAAAACTCCATAAAGCTATCAACTCTAGCTAAACTAATAAGTCTCTTTCAGGAATATCGAGACGTGTTTGGTTGGTCCTATTAATACATTCCTAGATTTGATACCAATATTGTAGTTCATAAACTTCCTCTAAAACTTGAATGCAAACCAATCCAGCAAAAATTATAGAGGATAAAACCAGAAAATGCTATTTAAAATCAAGGAAGAAGTCAAGAAATGATTTGAAGTGCGATTTCTCGAGGTAGCCAAATATCTTGAATGGGTAGCCAACATAGTCCCAGTTCCTAAGAAGGATGGTAAAGTGTAAATATGTGTGGACTATAAGGACCTGAATAGAGCCAGCCACAAGGATAATTTTTCTCTGCCTCACATTGATACCTTAGTAGACAACACTACCAAAAATGCACTATCTTCTTTCATGGATGGGTTTTTGGGCTATAATCAAATCAAAATTGCAACTAAAGACATGGAAAAGACCACCTTCATGACCATGTAGGGAACTTTCTACTATAAAATGATGCCTTTCAGGTTAAAAAATGCTGGAGCAACTTAGCAAAGGGCTATGGTAACATTGTTCCATGACCTTATGCATAAAGAAATAGAGGTCTACATGGATGACATGATCTTCAAATCACCAAAAGTGAGTGAACATGTTACCAATCTACAAAAACTCTTTAAAAGGCTGTGCAAATACTAGCTCAAGCTAATTTCTGCTAAATACACATTTGGTGTCACCTTCGGTAAATATTGGGGTTCATTGTGAGCAAGAAAGGAATAGAGATGGATCCTGACAAAGTTAAGGCTATTTAAAACTTACCACCACCTCGAACTCAACAGAAAGTGAGAAATTTCTTAGGAATACTAAATTACATAGCCCGATTTGTATCATAGTTGAACAACAAATATGATCTGATCCTTAAGTTATTAAAAAAACAAAATCCTAGGGAATGGGATCAAGAATGCCAAGAAGCTTTCGATAAGGTGAAAAATTACTTTTTGAGCCCTTTAGTACTTATGCCACTACGGCCTAAATGACCATTAATCCTATATATATCAATCCTAGACAAGTCGATAGGCTTTGTATTAGGGCAACATGATGAATCAGGAAAGAAGGAACAGGTTGTCTATCACTTGAGCAAGAAGTTTACAGAATATGAAAATAATTATTCATTCATAGAGAAGCTATGTTGTGCTTTAACTTGGACAGCCCGAAGGTTAAGGCAATACATGCTATACCATACTACATGGTTAATTACTAAGCTTGAACCCATCAAGTATTTCTGCGAAGCCCCCACCTTATCTGGGAGATTAGCTAGATGGTAACTTATGCTTTCTGAGTATGACATCATGTATATGAACTAGAAAGCCATTAAAGGCAAT
The DNA here is from genome assembly GCA_029448705.1 of Adansonia digitata. NCBI lineage: Eukaryota > Viridiplantae > Streptophyta > Magnoliopsida > Malvales > Malvaceae > Adansonia > Adansonia digitata. The sequence goes on along the minus strand of JAQSVH010161794.1, from coordinate 30,745 downwards.
GTAATAGTAGACTATTTGGCAAGTCGAGCCATAAATGACTATCAGCCTTTAAACTTTGAGTTCCCTGATTAAGACTTAATGTGCATATCTGAGGCGGGGAGCACAGTCAAGTGTAGGTCATCATGGAGAATGTACTTCGATAGAGCTTCAAATACACTAGGGCGTGGAGTTGGGGCAATTCTCATCTTCCCCGAGAGAAACCATTACCTTTTCATAGCCAAATTGAACTTTGACTACACCAACAACATAGCTGAGTATAAGGCCAGCATTAGAGGACTTGAAGCAGCCATTAAAAGGGGCATGAGAACATTGTAAGTGTTTAGAGATTTAGCCCTCGTCATTTACCAACTAAAGGGAGAATAGCAAACATGTGATGCTAAATCGATCCACTATAGGAATCTGATATCGAAGCTCAAGAAAGAGTTTAATGATATTAGCTTTCAACATCTACCTCAAGAAGAAAACCAAATTGTTGATGCCTTAGCCACTTTATCTTTCATGTTTAAAGTCAATCGAGAATCAAACATTACTCCTATCTAAATGAGTATCTATTCAACCCTAGAACATTGCTAGAATATTGGAGAAGAGAATGTTGGTTTGCCTTGGTATCATGACATCCTTTGATACATCAAGAATCAACGGTACCCAGAAGGCGCCACTGAATCTAATAAGAGAGCCATCAAACGATTAACTGTGAAATTCATTTTGCATGGTGGGTTTTGTACAAGAAGGGCTAGGATCAGCTGTTACTCCGATGTGTGGATGGCTCCAAAGCTAAAAAAAACTTGAAGAAGTTCATGAAAGAATTTGTGGTATGCATGCTAATAAACACCGAATGGCAAGACAAGTCATGTGATCAGGTTATTATTGGTTGACTCTCAGAAAGGATTATATTGACTATGCTTGAAAATGTCACAAATACCAAATCTACGTTGACAAAATCTATGTCCCACTGGCACCTCTACATGTTATGATAGCTCCATGGCCCTTTTCTATGTAGGGTACATCATCGGTAGATATGGTCTTCCCGAGCAAATCATTACTGATAATGCAGCAACCTAAAAACAAGATGATGCAAGTACTTTTGCTTTCAGTTCAAGATTCAGCGTCAAAACTTTATCCCATACTGTATGACGATGAATAGAGTAGTTGAAGCAGCCAATAATAATATCAAGAAGATAGTTGAAAATATGGCTGAGACGTACAAAGATTGACATGAAAAGCTTTTTGCTTTGCATGCTTATCGCACTGCTGTACAAACTTCTACAGGTGCTACCCAATTTTTTCTTACTCTACAGCATGGAGGCTGTCCTACTTATCGAGGTTGAAATCCCTTCTCTCAGAGTTTTAATGGAATCATAACTTGAAGAGGCTAAATGGGTTAAAAACTGATATGAACAGCTCAATTTCATCAAAAAGAAAAAAGTCAAAGCCATCTGTCATGGACAGATGTATCAAAAACGCATGATGAAAGTTCATGACAAAAAGGTCCATCCTCATTAGTTCTAAGAAAGTGACTTGGTGCTCAAACAAATTCTGCCAATCCATAAAGATACTCGCTAAAAATAGACCCCAAATTAGGAAGGGCCTTACATGGTGAAACGCGTATTCTCTAGAAGAGCCCTAATCTTAATCGAGATGAATGGTAGTGACTTGCCTAACCTCGTGAAATCTGATTCTATTAAAAAATACTATGCTTGAAAGGACTTTAGGATGAAAACCTAGAAAGGCATCCTATTAGTCCTTTACGTACCACCTACAAAAAATCCGAAAGAAATCAATCCAAAAAGAGAAAAAAAAACACACGACAAAGAAAAAAAAACACTAAAAAGGAAAATAGAGAAAACTAGCTTAAGTTGAAAACCCAAGAGGGCAACTTAAATGATCAGACCTCTTTATTCAAACCAAGCCAAACTCAAACCATCATTAGCCCAAAACCAATCTTCCCCGTATTCAAGACCCTAAGTTATAACCTAACCCATCTATTCTATGTTGACCAACCCTACCAAAACCTTATCTACACCTGCACTCAAAAAATGGGAATCGCCTAACTTTGAGGCCCTATTCCACCATGGGACAATTGAATAAACCTTTTTATGAGTTAGCCAGCACCAAAGGAATTAATTGCTCATGAGAAATCATTAAAGACAGTCAGTGAAGAATTCATGTCATCAACATCAAAGCAAATTAACCAAGAAGACCCTTCTTATTTCTTTAGTGTTTCAAAATTTTTCATAATCTTATGAGTTTGTCACAACTTGTACCCTCTTTTTTTTGAAAGAAAATACAATTGTTTGATTTTTTGCACAATCTTTTTGTAACTCTGCATTCCATGTTGCATCATGTTTATCCTTTAATTGGTAATACTTGATAAATAGACAAAACTGATGATAGGATTTCCTAGCATTACTTCAAAAGATAGAACTTTGCAAAAACTTTGCTTCATGTTTAAATACCAAGAACGAACTCTTGGGGGCCATAACTGGTCTTGCCCTGGGAGCTCATATTTGGAAAATTTGCTCAAAACCTCTTCCCAGTAAGTGGTCATGAACCTCTTGTACCTTCAAAAAAGGGACAGCCTTAGCATTTATAGCCTCTGGAAATCTAAAACAAGATTGACAAACCCTGGGTAAAAGGCCACCTCACTAAAGCCAAAGAAAGCCCAAAACTAGTCATTGGATTAGGCCTTTAAAGTCATTACCCTTGCATTAATTAGGTAGGCATTTGCATCTCGATGCATTATACAACATTTAACATCTTACAAGTATCAGTTCCCATACGCAGAAGTCAAATTTATAGGGAACCTAAAGTACCATTTTTTGATTTCAAAAAACCTCAAAAGGCCTTGATCCTCAAAGAGTAAGACGCTTATCAAAGCCCATAAAAGTTGGTGGCAGCTACCTACCTTAGTCCTTAAAAAGGTAGGATGTTTAATAAAGCCCATACAAGTTTGTCACACCTACTTACGTCAGTCCTTAAAGACCAGGACATTTAACAAAGCCCATACAAGTTGGTGGCACCTACCTACCTTAGTCTTTAAAGAAAAAGATGCTTCCTAACCTTAAAGCTTATACAAGCTGGTGGTAACTACCTACCTTAGTCCTCAAAGAGCAGGACTCTTATCAAAGCCCATATAAGCTGGTGGCATCATATAACCTACCTCAGTCCTTTAAGTGTAGGACATTTTCTTACCTTAAAGCCTACATAAGTTGGTGGCACCTATTTTCTTTAGTTCACAAAAAACTGGACATTTTTCTTCACCAACTTAAAGCCCACATAGACTAGTGGCATTTGTCTACCATAGTCTATGAAAAGCTATGGATGTCTTTTTTTGCCTACCTTAAAATTTGCTCAAGCTAGTGGCTCTTGTTTACCTTAGTCCATGAAAAACTAGACATTTTGCTTTAGCTACCTCAAAAGCCACATAAGCTGATGGCACTTTTTTGAAAAAAAATGAAAAAATCCTTGTAGAGAGGTCAAACCCTACAAAACTCATCAAAATCTTCTTTTTTATAAGTTGTTTAATCCATCTCGACATGATACTAAATAACTCTCCGCTTCTCCACAGGCACACAAATCCATCATCCTATCTGAACAAAATAATGTCTATTTGTCTTTGTCCTATTCCTAATACTTAGCAATGACCAAAGAGAGGTAGTTGTAGACACTTCATTTTGTCCGGACAAGTTTTTGGCATCCTAGGAGTTAGGTAAAAGATGATAAAATCAAAAAATAAAAATAAATGTTAGGGTATGACTGCCAGGTGCCATGTCACTAGGCAAAATTATTTTTTTCAAAAGGTCTAAAATGCTTATGGGTCATATTAAAAAAATATAAAAATGAGGCATCAAAGGCCACTTTTAATGGTGTCACCAAGGTCATTCAAATGAATACACAAATCAATTTCCCATTGTTTCTAACCAATTTGAGGTAAATTAGGAAGCCACAAGTACACATAAGTTATATTAGGGCGTAAGTATTGATACAAGGCCTTTACGGTGTGAAACCTTGAATTTTTACATGCAGTATCGATATAAAAGGGTTTAGTATCGATACCCAAGGTGTGGCATCGATACCTGGCGTGTTCGCATCGATATAAACCTTGGCAGTAGCTAAAGTTGTGATTTTTGGCAAAACATATTAATATACAAGCATAAATGTCGTTATAAATCCATGGAGTATCGATATAGGCCTCTAAGTTTTGAGATTGGAAACATTTTTTACTCTTAGTATTGATACACAGCTCATTGTACCGATACTTAAGGGTAAAAATCACCTTATGTATTGATACAACATGTTTTGCATTAATGCACCAAGGTATTTTTGCCTAGTTTGAGCCACTTTTCAGCCTCCGAAAACTTGATTTAAACATGTTTTTGCACCAAGAAATTATTATAAATCACTGCAAACCTCAACTATGGGCTCATTAATGGATTCAAACAAAATTTTGGGGCCCAAACAATCCATGAAAAAGGTCACTTTTATAAGATAAATGGGTGTAAGAAGGTGTGGCAGGCATATCTCTAGTTGCAGGCTGTCACAGCCTTTCTACTTCCTTGGGTAGCATGGCAGAATCAATAAAAAAAGAGTTAGCTAAGCATAGTAGCTAGAGATGTCCCCTGGCGTAAAAAGAAAAAATAAAAAATGCCCTTGCCTTGTCTCCGAAAAGCATTGGCTAAGCATTAGATTAAAAGAGGGACTTTTCAACTATGAGAAAAACACTACTAGCTATCTAAAAAAAAAAATTCTCTTAGCTATCAAAGAAGCTCTCCAGCAATTCCAAAAAACTCTTTATCCATCCTTATAAATCTTCTAGCCACTCTAGCTTTAAAACTCACTAAAACACTATTCCATTACTTTTCACCCTCAACCAACCTCTATTCTTGTAGCTCCCCAAAACCACCACTAGAACACCTTTAAAAACTCAACCTTTAACATACTTTCATCCTCAAAGCACCCTATCAACAACCATATTACCAAAAGGCTTCTTATTTTCACCCATTTCTTGCTAAACAATAGCAAAAAGAAAGAAGAAATTGAGCTTAAAGTCACTGCTTTAAAAAGAAAGAGGAACTTTAAGCTTTTATTGGTATTTTTTTTACCTTGTTCCATATATTTTTGTTGTTTTGATCATCCATTTCATTTTAGTAAATCTTTCATGTTGCCATAACCCTCCTACTACTCAAATGCATCTTTGTTACCTTGGTTGTGGTAGTCCTAGGATCTTGATGACCCTCTTGACACCTAGATGTTGTTAGATATATAAACTCATGGTGCTTCATTTTCATCATTATAGCCTCTTTTCATGCATCTTTTTCCATATCCCTTCCATATTCACACATCTATTTCACATTTAAATGGTCACCTTAAGGTGTCTTAGGTATGTTCAAATATTTTTCTTATGTTTTAAAGAGGCTCATGAAATAAAAATGCTATCTTGATAACTCTAACATCCACTTCTTTGTATAAACATGTTTCAATCATCTCCATACACCCTATTTGTCATCTTCTTGCATCTATGTCACCCATTTCCATGTCAAAATGTCATATTTGCATGTTTGCATGTTTAATCCATGTTTATCTTTGTATGTGTTGTATTTTGTTCATGATATCTCCATTAAAATGCTTGCTTGTTTCTTACAAACTGATTTTTAGAAACATCCCAAGTTAAATTCATGTTACCTTCATAGATAAGGAGTAGCACAGACTTAATGTTTTCATCAAATTGGTCTACCAATCTTGAGGGCAAATCAACATTTCAACTCTGGATTCATGGTGAAATAAGTTTATTTTTTCAAAAAAAAAAAGGGAAATCCTTTTAGTATTAATCATTGATCTTGAGTCTCGTGTTCCTTTTGGTGACATGGTCAATGGGTTGTTCCATCATCCTAAACTATTCCATGATTATGGAATAAACTTGAGAAGCCCGTGTTACTTTCTGTTCTGAATGTTCGGACATTCGAGGCCCAAGTCTATCTTCTAAAAAATCAAAATATCGAATAATCCCCCTATTTTTGCTCTAGCAGCACTGTAGTCTAAACTTTAAAAATTATTTTCGAGCAACAAAATATTTCCTTTGATTTTTCTAATATTTTTCTTTAAAGGGCATTGAATTACCTTTCTAACAATTTTTTATTTGCCTAGGATCATCTCGAACGAGGCAGTTAAGATTTTTCAAACCTTTGCTATCTAAAACCTTTAGAACTAGCATGTAACATTCTGTTTGGGCCATTATAGCCCATCAAATAATTTTTACAAAATTTCCAAATATTTTTACCAAAAAATTTACAAAGTTACCTTTCTAGAGAGGTATTATTTATGATCTAATGATCTTGGATAAGCTTATAATGATTTTTCAAAATCCATCATGCCCTTTTAATTGTACATGCTACGGGTACTGAGACAAACCTAACTTCAAAAATTAATTCCTCCTAGAAAGTGATTTTCTAAAATTTTTGGAATATTTTTATATTAAACCTTGTTAAGTTACCCTTCCAACGGTACCTCATTTACCCTCTAAAGTCTTCGAATGCACCTGAACAAAATTCAAAAATGGAGATGACATAATGTTGTCCCCTATTTTTAACCTAATTTTCAAATCTCCTTTTTATCGAGATGATCGAATGTCTTGAAAATGTGCTCGGTTGATTCCCCCATAATATCTACCCCTTTTGACTTAGATCAAGATTAAAATATGGAAAATAGGATTTCATATTAAAATATTTGCTAGTGGAGATACTCCAACTCCATTATTCCAGAGGGGATACCCTAACCTTTTTTTCATTAAAAATTCAAATTTTCACTTTAATCTTAACTATTTTCATAACTCTATTTTAGGGGATACTCCAACTCCACCTCACAGAGGTGATACTCCAACCCCGCTTTTACCTAAAAAATTTAAAATTTTCTCTCTTCCGGATGCCTCAAACTATTTTGATAAAAATCGTCTTTATTTTTCAAATTACCATCGAATTCAGATTGGTCTCTCAAATTGTCATCCCGGTTATTCTTCAATAATTGAAGGTAATTATGAGATACATTTCGATCTCCCCTCCGTTTTTATGTTCTTTGGTTTGCGATCGCTTGTTTATGATATTACTAAATTTCTCATTTTTCGCCTTACTAACTTGTTTTCCTTTTGTAGTGACTATTATGCATTGATATTTAAAATTCATTTTCACTGAAATTTAAAAGGTGATGTTTCATGTTAGTATCTCTCCAGTGCCTAACACAAAACATCATTTTTTTAAAAAAATCCAATTCGAATATCGTTTTCACAAAAATCTCTATGTTTCTCATACCTTTGAGGCGCATAGGTGATCTAATTTTCTTTAAAAAAAATCATATTTTCATTTTCCAAAACTTCATGCATTAAAGGGAATTATATCTATATAAAGACCAAATGGAACCTATTTAACTGAGACCAAAGTGGGACATAGTAGGTACCAATTTTAGGCATTATAGGGATGCTAGTTCTTCCCGTGCGTAAACAACTCCCGAACCCTACCAACGAATTTTTGGACTTCGTAGGGCTTGAAAACAGTGTTTCGAGTTTTATAACTCGTACTATTATCTTCAACAGGTGTCCGATCTTGCCTAGCCTAAAATGATCGGTGGCGACTCCAAGTTTATGGCCACTTTATGGTGGCCATCCAAGGCTAGTTGGATTAGCGACTCGTCCGAGGTCCCTATTCCTTTCATATTATCATGCCTAATCCAAATCCCAATCAAAGGATAGATCAAAGGCTCGACTAGAACGAACCGTCATTTTTTTTAAGTCGAGCACACTATGCCCTTCGAGTTGTCTAAAGTTTTAAAGGCTAGGCATGTGGCGACAATAATTAAACACAAAATTCATCTCCGAAAATTATGGAAATCATACCAAAGATCATATAATAAATTCAGCCTAGTACTTATGGACTTAGAACAAAAATTTTACAATTTCACAAATAAGTCTCCAAACTTTCCAAAATTATAAAATAACCATAAAATGATGGAAAATACATAAAACATATTCATACATTTCAAAATAAACATTAAAACACTTTCACAAGTATACACACGTAATCGGCCAAGCATGGATAACCTTGAAACATTATTTTCCATTTTTACAATTTAGTCCTTACATAATAGAAAATCATAAAGTAGCACAAAACACATCATGAAAAATCACAAAAACTGCACCAAATATCATGAAAATGATTTAGGTACACAGCTATGGCCACAAAATAATTTTTTACATTTTGCAAATTAGTCTTTAAACTTTTTAAAATTACAAATGGCCCCAAATTGGTATAAAATGCATAAAAGACATTCAAATATGTTAAAATAAGCATAAAAACACTTCCAAAGATGCTACAAGCAATCAGCCAAGCTTGGATGGCCATAGAAAATATTTTATAATTTTTGCACTATAGTCCCTTAGATTTCCATATTTAAAAAAATAAGTTAATTAAAATCAAAACATCACAAAATGAGCCTTTACATGATTTGACTACATTTTTTTCATCACATATTTTCTTAAATGTTATAGACATTCATGTTAGAATTTTTTTTCTAAGCATGAAAACATAAAAAAATAATGAATAAATCAATATAAAACAACATGAAAATATTAAGAAAAATTATATAAACATGTGTACATGAAAATAACAATATACATATCAATAAACACAAATAATGTCAAAGAAAATAAAAAACTTTAGTCACAGCCATCATACTTGGCCTTTCAACATGAATTAAAATTCATGAGAAAAATATTTATTTGGCTCATTAAAAGGAAGAATCAAACAAGAAGTAAACAAAAATTAAGAATTTTACAAGAATTTTACCTTGGAAAAGCTTGAGAATTAAGTTTTCTTTTAGTTTTTTTTTTTTAAATTTTTTTCTTCTTTCCACCTAAAGACCCAAATTAAGAAAATCATCCCCTATTTAAGGGGGATGAAAGTTGGCTAAAGGCTGAAGAAGCAACCCTTGGTTGAATTGTTCCTAAAAAACTCTAGGATTTTTAACTTATTTATTTATTTGATATTTATTTTATTTTTTGATTTGATTTGATTTAAATTAATTGCTTTTATCTTTTAAAAGATTGTGTCATCGATGACATCATTAATTCTAGAGATTTTTGGAAGATATTTATATATATTATGTAAAAGTATACCATAAAAATTAATTAGAAGGACTACATTGTAAAAATTCAAAATTATGTATTTGAAATAAAATTTCATATGGTAAATTTAATTTAATCTAATAACAAAATAAATTTTAATATTCAAGAAAAAAACCATTAAAAATGGCAAACTCATAAAATTTTATGCAAAAAACCCTTACTGGGGAAAATTGTTATATATATAAAAAAATACAAAACTCATAAAATAAATTGAATTTTCACAAACTGATTTAATACAATCTTAGCAATAAAATTTGAAGAATTTTGAAAATTATAAACGTTAAAAAAATGCTACAGAAAAATTTACGTAGTAGAAAACTCTGTCTCTCAAAAACAGAAAAATTCTATAAAAATGCTAAACTCATAAAATAAATTGAATTTTGAAAAATTGATTTAATATGAATTAAATATTAATATTTCAATAATTTTAAAAATTATAAATTTAGAAAAATCCACCAAAAAACAATTATGGAGTAAAAAACTTCATATCTCGAAAACAGAAAAAATTCTAAAAAAACTCATAAAATAATTTAAATTTTGAAAAATTGATTTAATATGAATTAATTAATAATATTTGAGGAATTTTATAAATTATAAACCCAGAAAAGTCTTTCAAAAAGAATTTACGGAGTAAAAAGCTTTGTATCCTGAAAATGAAAATAATCCAAAACTATGTTCAAACTTTATAAAATAAATTTTATTCAACATATTAATTATACTATTAATTGATAAAAATAATAAAGGTGAGAACTAGAAATCCAGAACAATTTTACCCAAAAATGTCACTAGTATGATGCTCGCAGTACTATGAAAAATTCAAGTTTAAGTCCTAAAATGGACAACTAGTAACTTTATGGTAAAAAATACCAATATGAATTTTTCCTTGAATTTTTATGATTTGTCAGAGTGCATATCGTCATAAATACTACATTGGTATTGGTAAAAATATTAGACAATCAACTTCCCAAATTTAACAAAAAATTTCTAAAAATGGGAAATTTTACTTTGATAGCATCTTCAGGAACAATTTCAAAATTTCACAAGTATAAAGTTAAAAGTTAATTATTTTACCTTCATATTCATCTATTTTACTCAAGATTTACTCTTCATAATCCTTGAAATGGAAATAATTTTATCAAGTGAACATGTAGTCATTTACGCAGAACTAAATAGGTCTTGAACATGTTCATTTCACCTTTAGCAAATCTACCACCATTGGGTGGCCGCTAAGTGCTTTGTTAAGGATATTTTAGACTATCAGGGAAAGAAGGCCTAGACAAAATTAGGTGTCTACAATATGGAACCTATTCAAGCATGATATGGGCATTACATTCAGCACTAACCTATTGTCAATGAGCACCTTGGGCAACATGCCTCCTTTTCAGTATATAGTGATGTGAAGGGCTTTATAGTTTCCCCTTCTTCTATGAGGATTTCATCATCGCTAAAAGATATGTAGTTATCAGCCGTGATGTTGCTTACTAGGCGATATAACTGGCCTATCGAGATGTCAAAAGGGATATATGCCTCTTTCAAGACATTAAGGAGAGTTTCCTGTGAGCTTTGAATTCAATAGCAGTGATAGCACAGATATCTTAGCGCTCTGCTTATTCAACTAATCAACGATGCTGTATTTGTTGTGTTTGATGAACTTAAAGAATTCTACGCTTTTTTATCGCTTATTGGCTCCTTGACAGCTATCAAATCTGATTCTTTGGTTGCATATTTTAGTGCTTGAGAAATATGAGTAGTTTTTTTGGTTGAATTTTACTTCGTAACGTAGTTAGGCCATAACATTGTTCATTTCGAGTTAAATGGCCTACCCCAAAGAGCTCAATGTTTTGTGTTCATATTTCCAAAAAATCATCTTGTTGTCTTTATAAGGGAAAAAAGATAGAAGTTGAATAATCATATTTAACATAAGCTGAAAGGCAGTTTTCATACTTGGTCGATTGTCAAATAAAACTAATGGCTTTCCAACCTTATAAGGAGGATTATTCCTATCCTTTTTTTGTGGTGTTGATAGATGGTATCATATTTACTAACTTGGTTAGTTAGGCTCATTTTTATCATAGAATTCAATGTTGCTTTCATTCATCACTCTCTGAACCATAGCATAAGCTCTTTGCACATTTGAAGAGTGTGGCCATAGATGATATAGAAATCATAAAAGTCATCGGTTCCCTCTTTTGTCTTTTAACCCTTGGCTTGTACTAAGATTTGCCAAACAAGATGCATTAGCTTCCTGACCTTATCTATGCACTCTATGATCTCGCTGTCCTTTTTAATAACAACTCTCATTGCATCTGATTCAGTCTACGCTTTAGATGAACTATTTCCAACACTAGATTTTAGCCCTTGTCCAAGTTTAACCTTCTCTTTTCCTTTACCCTTGAAGATGTCTCTTTTGTCTAAGTCATTTTTCATGGACTTATTAATCATTCGACAGAATATGACTATATCTGTGAAGTTTCTCGAAATGCTCTTGGCTATTTTCTCATAATAAAGGGTTTGTAATATGCCAACGAATATATCAATTATCTCTTTCTCTGTCAACAAGGGGTGAATCTGGGTGGCCTTTTTCATCCACCTCAGAGCATACGACTTGATGTTTCCATTAACTCTATTTTCCATGCTCATGAGACATAAACAATTCAAAACCCGATCGGTGGTAGGTGTCTCCTCATTTGTGGCATTAATAGATAGATGGTTGTATTTGTCTTGCTCCTCATAGAAGTCGATTTGAAATCAGTCCATCATCGTTTGGACCAATTCTAGGAAAAATGGGTAGTGTTACAAAATGTGCCCTTGACCGTAGTGGCGGTAAAATGGTTTAGTGGTTTCTTTGCTTTGGTCTTTGACACCCAACACTATTCCAACCTTCACAAAGCCTGCTAAACCTTGCTCATCGATGTCTTGATTTCTCTAATGCTTCTTTTGACCTAGCATCCTTTACCATTGATCACCACGTTCACTCTTGGCTTTGCATGGTTAGGAAGTGGATTGGCTTCAACATTATTTCTAGGCCTTTGTTTGACAAGGATCACACCTTTTTCTAATAGGCTCTGTACTTTTCTCTTAAATGAGTGTCACAACATGGCTTAGATACAAATCCTGACCAACTTGATTTAAAATAGCAGATATACCCCTTATTCTTATATATACCTACATATCATTATTCTTTTATTTTTAGGGGCCTATATCATTATTAATATTATTTTTTTATTTTTCGTGTATAGGAACTGAGTTGTCAAGATGAATCACTCAATCAACTTCTCTAAATAATTGTTCCGAAATGATCATTTATTTGGAGTTGCCACTGATCTATTTATTAGGTAAGAGTGGTCACTTATCAAAGTTTATGTTTTGAAGGTTACGAAACCCACAAAAACAAAACCCGAGATCTACATTGGTACCAAAGATCACATGAAAGGGTCTGAGAGTTGGTTACAATCATGAGTGAAGATTGACCTTTTCATGATGCCCGAAAATAGGTTCCTTATTAATCATGTGTTAATTTAAATTTTGATTTTTATTTGGTTTCAATATTTAATATTAAATCATAATTCTCATATATAATATTATATTAAACAAATTTATTAATTTGAGAAAGTTAGGTTTCTAACATTTTTGAAAATCACAATATCTTTTGCACTCTTCTAGAGGACTAGAAGAACATGAAAGCTTTTATCATTCTTTTTCATACCCCGCTAGAAGGCCAATGGAATAAGAAATATTTAAACAAATCAAAATATCTTTTATACCCCGTTGGAAGATCAATGGAATACAAAAGGTTTTCTTTTTACAAAAATTGAAAAATCCTAACTTTCTTTTTGAAAAGGATATCTTGCTATGAAAATAATCCATAAAATTCCTCTCATGTGCTAGGAAAAATTCTATGTATTATTTTAACTAGGAGACATTACATTAATTTTCTAAAAATTTATGAATTCAGTAAAAATATTAATGGAATATCCTAAGACCTGGAATAGTCTAAATAACGAACCTATCCCTAAATGTATTCTTTCGACATGAATGTATCCTAAAAATCATATATGACTTGGTTTTAATGCAAAATTACAAAAATACCCTTGGGTATGCATTTGATATGAAAGTATCCGGTAAACCTCAAGAACTTGAAAATGGTTATGAAAAGGTGAACCTATTCTAAATATACACCTTTGGTATAAAACCATCTAGGTGACTATATTGGACTTGGTTCTAAAAAAATTACCAAAATGCCTTTGGGTATACCTTTGGCATGAAAATATCCCATTAATCCTAAAGACTCAAGAATTATTATGAAAAGGTGAACCTATGCTAAATATACTCCTTTGGCATAAAAGCATCCTAGCTCAATTCTTAAAAAAATTACCAAAATGCCCCTAGGGTATACCTTTGACATGAAAGTCTGCAAGTACTCTAATAGACACTAATATGATAAAGAATAATTATTTCACCCTAAACATGGGATTAAAATATTAAAATTGACTTAAAATGCAAAAATTATAATTAAGCCCCTAAGCTTTTATAAATTACATTTCATACCCTAATGAAAAATCGAAAGGATACGAAAAGTTTTAATAATTTCTACACCCTTCAGAAGATCGAAGGAATGTTAGAAATATTTCAACATGATGAAAAAGACCATTTTACCCCTAAATGCAAGGATTTGCTATATGGTCCCTAAATTTTTCTAATTTTGCAATCTGATCCCTACTTGAAAAAGAGCCACAAAATATCATCAAACATATCAAATCAACATTTAAAACCACAAAATATCATCAAACATATCAAATCAACATTTA
>JAQSVH010161794.1:0-12005 GCA_029448705.1 Adansonia digitata | reverse complement strand
TGAAATAAGACATCATCTACTGAAGTGGATCCTTGAATAGATAACCACGGATTATGCATGTACTCTGAACAACAAAAAGATAAAGACAATTTACTATCATTTCAAGAACAAGAACCATAATTTAATGTCATACTGTCCAAAATGAGTAAGGCGATTAAAGCAACCAATAAAAACATTAAGAATATAATCAAGAAAATAGCTAAAATTTATAAAAATTAGCACAAGAAGCTACCATTCGCATTGTATCCCTATCTATAGTAGTTTGAACTTCCACTAGAACTACCTTGTTCTTTCTACTTTATAGGATGAAAACAGTCTTGCCCATTGAAGTTGAAATCCCTTCACTCAAGGTCTTGATGGAATCACAGCTTGAAAAAGCTAAATAGATCAAGAACCGATATAAGCAACTTAACCTCATCGATGAGAAGAAAGTGAAAGCTATCTATCATGGACAGATGTATCAAAAGCATAGGATAAGAGTTCAAAAAAAAATCCATCATCCTCAGTTTCAAGAAAAAGACAATACTTTAGAAGATTCTCCTAATCTATAAAGATACTCAAGGAAAATGGGCCACAAAGTAGGAAGGTCCCTATGGGGTTAAATAACCTTTTTTCAATAAAGCGTTGATTCTAATTGAGATGGATGGCAATATGACCTACCCAATCTCATCAACTCTAATTCTGTCAAGAAGTATTATGCTTGAAAGGTCCTTGAAATAGAAACCTATAATGGTGTCTTGATCTTTGGAAAGGTGGTTTAAGCAACCACTCCTTACCCTTGTCTGAACCTAATTAAGGCCAACACTAACTTAATAGAACCATCCTTTATTGAAATAACAAAATTTGGCCCAACCTCCTCATCTTATCTTAGGTTTACCAAACCCACTTTTACTTGACCCCAAAGGAAAATGGCAGTATCTACCTCAGGTTAGGGTAACTACTATAGGGCAATCTGAGAGGTTTCTCCAAGAATGGTCGATATTAAGAAAATTGATTATTTGAGAAATGTCTCTAAAAGTACTCAGTAAAATATTCCTATCATTAGCATGAAAAAAGATCAATTACCCAAAAAAGTTAATCTTCAACTATCTTTGTACCTCCTAGAATGTTCAATGAATTATATTCCTTTTCTTCCAAAAATGAAATACAACCATTTCATTTTCTAAATCCCATTTTTCAAACTTGCATACCACATGGCATCATGTTTGTCAATACTTAATAATGCTTGATAGATTGTACATAATTGATAATAAGATTTCTTAGTATTACATTAAAAAAGATAAAGCTTTGCAGAAAAATCTTTTTCAGTTCAAAAAGCCAAAAATAGCTTCTGGAACCATAACTAGACTTATCATTTAGACTTTCTCTATATTGAAAAACATTTCAAAGTAGTCCTTTAATAAACTTTAGCCAAAAGGTAGAGCCAAATCAATAATCATTGATCCTTGCCTTCAAACAACATTCCTATCAATCAATTTAGACTATCAAATGCATTTTTCCAAGCATGCCAAGATCCAGCTCGCCAAATCTATTAACCCACTATACAAGCCGATCAAACTCGAGAACTTTCTTACATATCACAGGTCACCTCAACTTTAAAAATGACCTCAATCATTAGAAATACCTTTTAAACATTGATAGTACAGTCAATAAACCTTAAAACATTAGATACTTGATAAGACTCAAAGATTGAAGGTGATTTAAGACTCCAAAGCTAATTGCTAGATTAGGCTTTCAAAATCATTAACTTTGCATCACTTAAATATGCATTTACATCTACATGCATCATTCATACAATAATTAACATATTTTAAGTACAAACTCTTACTCAAAAAAGTTAAACCAATAAAAAACTTCAAGTATAAATTTTATTTTTGAAAAACCCTAAAAAGGTTCTAGGTAAAGTACTTATACTCAAGTTTTTGGGTCCACCAAGAGCTAAATGCTTTTTTCTTTTAGTCCACAAACAGTTGAACATTTTTTCTCTTTTAGTGTAAAAAGAGCTAGACATTTTTTTCTTTTAGTTCATAAAAAGCTAGATGCTTTTTTCTTTTAGTCTATAAAGAGCTGGATGCCTACCTACCTCAGTCCATAAAAAGCTAGATGCCCACCTACCTCAGTCTACAAAGAGCTAGACGCTTACCTACTTTAGTAAATAAAGAGCTGGGTGTTTATTGAGTTAGTCTACGAAAAGCTAGATCCATACTGGACACTTATTGAGTCAAAGCCTATATTAGCTAGCACTTTTTTGGAAGGTTAAACCCAAAAAACTACAAACCTAATATAGAGGTCAAATCCTACAAAACTTAGTAAAATTTTCCTATCAATTGGGATCATTGCCAACATACTCAACCTATCTCAACGTAATACTAAATTGATCTTCATTTTCCCACGAGCACTCATAAGGCAAAGTTATACCCTAGATAAAATAATGTCTATTTATCTTTGCCCTGTTCCTGATGCTCAATAATGGCCAAAGAGGGGCAACTGTAGACATTTCATTTTCTCTAAGTAAACATTCGAGGTATCAAAAGTCATCATCTAAGACATTATCAAGGTTATTTCAAAGAAGAAAAGGTTAGGTTCTTACTATTCTAAGTTAAAGTAAAGAGTTTGGAGAGTCAAAGATAATAGAAAATTTGCATTTTTGTATATGTGTATTGATACATAGGCTTGAGATATTGATACAAGCCTCTATATCATCCAAATTCTAAGGTTTCACTATTTTTATTGAAACCAAAGGTGTTTGCATTGATATAGAGTTGTGTCGTAGCTAAAATCATGAATTTTGGCCAACAGGTATCGACACTGGAGTACATCTATCAATACAACAAGCTTGTTGTATCGGTATACCATGCTTTGTATTAATACATTCTGGTTTTTTATTGCTTAATGTATCGATACAAAGCCTAATGTATTAATACACAAAGCTATTTTGGCCTAATTTGAGAGATTTTTCCTTTTTTCATACCATGACTTCAAAACTCAAATTTAATAATGACATAAGCCCTAAAAAGCACGCAATATCAGACATAACTTTATATATATCATGTGGATTTAATTTATGGGTTCTAAACATTGGATTGATTTTAGAAAGGTCTATTGAGCTTGGTATGAGGGCATTTCAAGAGAAAATATGGTTTTATGAAAGACAAACTTGAGACTACTTATTTGATAAACTAATGTATGAATTTCTTTGTATGCAAGAATCAAAGTTAACCAATCAAATGCTGAAAGGTTTCACCTTGGTATAATGAGTCATCATATTATACATGCCAAAGTCCTCTATGCCCTCATTTTTAAGTCATCTTAATGGCTAAAAGTATCCACTATATAAGCCAATCCTTACCTAACTAAAAAACACTTTTTACATCAACCATAAGAAAACCCTTAAGCTCTCTAAAAAATCCCATTTTTGTAGCTTTCTTTCCACCTTTTTAAAAACCCTTCAAAACCTCTCATTTCCCTAATCTCTACCTTAAAAACTATCCTTAATAGCCACTATAACCAAAAGCTCTTTCCTTTTATTCTTTTATTGCTAATCCATAGCAAAAAAAAGGAAGAAAGTGAACTAGAAGTTATTGGAGTACTGTTTAAGAATATTGTTAGACTTTTTAGTGGTGAATGAAATCAAGAGGGGGTAAATTGATTTCTCAAAATTTTAGTAAATTAAAACTTTGATAAAATTGAGAAATCTAAATGATAAACTTTGGAGTGCAAGTTATTAAATAGCAATAAACAATAAAAGACAAGGGGAAGAGAAGCAAACTCAAAGATTTAAAGAGTTGCTGCCTTAATTACCTACGTCCTTAACCTCGGCCTCACTTGCCTTGAATTTCCTCAATTTACTAACTTGAATTGTCTACCTTTCAAGGTCAAGGTATAACTTTTACACTCTCTATCTTTCAAGGCTAAGATAGAAACCTCTACCCCCTATCTTTTATGGCTAAGATAGAACCCTCTCTCACTACTTTTGAAGGTTAAGTAGAAACCTTTTCTACTTTTGAATGGCTAAGTAGGAACCTCCCATTTTTACAAGTATTAGAGTGTAAACAAATAAAACCTCTAAATGTTAGGTGTTTACAAGAATTTTGGCTTAAGGGAAATATGTATCTAAAGATACAAAATACAGAAAACAAAAAAATAGGAAGAATTAATCCTATACAAAGATTAACTACTTAGTGAAAATGATGGAAAAGATTAAAGATTTGACTTTAAGCACAATTCTCTTGATTGGCTTATTTATAGCCTTGATCATGATTCTAGATGTTGGGAACATTTGGTAAAGGAATATAGCCGTTAGAGCCTTTAAAATGTTATTTCCCGTAGTTTCTCGTGCCTCTGTAGCGATACGATTAAGTGGGTATTGATAAACTGTGTTCAACGATCCCAAATATAACCGTTAAACAGTCCTGTATCGATACAGAAAGATCTGTCTCGATACATGAACAGTTTTATATAGATACAAAATGCTCTGTCTTGATACATGAATAGTGATTTCTGCATTTTAAGGTTATTTAGCTATTGCCAAGTATTGTATCGATATATACACATAGCGTATTGATACATTCACATGAAAATTAATTTTAAAAGGTTTTCATGACTTTAAAACATGTAAAACTTATTTCAAGAATGTTTTGTATAAAAATAAGTATTAAGAACACATTTTTGAGTGCTTGAAGGAGTTAAAACACTCCCTAGTATTTTTTAAAGTGTTTACAAAGTGTTTCATGGAAAAATAATAATCTTAAAAATAATTAAACATCAGCTAATTAAGCTTAAGTTTTAGTTATATCAAAACTAAGATTAATTCGAAGCTAATAGCTAACAAATATAGCTAGGAGTTTAAGCTTCCATTAGGGTATATCTTTTATCTTTGCTTCTTTTTATTTTCCATTTTCCTCTATCATCATCATTTTAGTGAACCTCTATGTTTCCATGACCCTATTAACACTTCCATGCATTATTCTGGCTTTGTTTGTAGTAGCTTTAGGATTTTGATGACTTTCTTGGTGCTTCAATGGTGTTTCAATGAACTACAATGCCATATTTCTTGTTAACATTAAAACAATCCTTGTTCCTGCATTCTTACCATGTTTTTCTTCATCTCAACATGCTTATTTCATCTATGAATACTTAGCCTAGCATATTTGGATCTTAACATACCTTGAGATGCATTTTCACCATGATTTTTTTGATGAAGTGCATATATACCTTGCTATTTTGAGTTCTTGCTCATGTTTGATATTTTCACTTAGTTTAATTCATCATATGTTTGTTGAAATGCCTCTATGATGTTTGTAAATATCTGTTTTCAAAGAAAACCCTAAGTTAAGTCTATGTTAACCTTAATCAATGGGGATTGCATGGATTTAAGGTTTTTAATATATTTGATCTCCAATATTTGTTTGAAATCATGGCCTCATTTGGCCAAAAAAATTTTATTTTAGTCTAAACCCAAAAAATGTTTTCAAATACTTAGTTTAAGTTTTTGTATCAAGGCTATCATTACCATTGGTGTGGATAATAGACAGTTTAGAAACCTACTCTACAGGAGTTGGATTGGTTTATTACTTCACTACCATGGACCTCGGTGATTGGACATTCATATCTCCGACACCTTGATCTGTGCGTATAAAAGCCTTAATCTAGAAAACCCTTATTTCAGTACTAGTAGCACAACGATCTCTATTTGAAAAATTATTTTTGGACTCAAAATGATTTTTCTAGAATTTTCTAACATTTTTATCATAAAGGACTTCAAATTACCTTTACAACAATACCTTGTTTACCCTTAGATCATTCTAGATGTAGAAGTTACAATTTTTTGAACCTATGTTATTAAGAACCCCTAGAATCAAGGATTCACATTTTGTTTGAGTGATTTTGACCTATTAAATGATTTTTTGGATTCTTCTAAAGAAATTCCTTTTATGAAAAGGTATTATTTGTGATTTAATGATTTTAAATGAGTCAAGAAGATTTTCAAAGTTTACTGCTCCCTTTTTCTAGCACTTGCTATCAATATTGACTCAAGCCCGATTTCAAAACTTAATTCCATCTAGAAAGTGATTTTCTAAGATTTTTGGAATATTTTTACCTTAATTCTTATCAAGTTAGCCTTCCAACGGTACCTTATTTGCCATTAAAAACCATCAAACCAAGCTTAAATAAATTCAGAAAGGTAGGTAGCATGATGCCATCCCATGTTTTTGCTAAAGCTGAGAAAATTACTTAGATTTTCCTAAATTATCTTTTCTAGTCATTCAAATGACTTGATATATATTCAATGGATTCCCTATAGAGTTATGAGTCGTGACATAGATCTTTTTAGGCTTAGATCAAAACTTAAAATTGTTTTCAAAATTAATTTCCATCTCCTATTTGAAATATTTTCCATCATAAAATTTATTTTCTTAAAGAATACAAAAAATTTTGATTTTCAAAAATCACTCAAATTCTTTTTCCAAATGGATAATCCAACCCTATTTTTTCTAAGGGATTTTCCAACCTAATTTCCTCTTAAGAATATTCAAACCCTGTTTTTCAAAAATAAATAAAAATCTAAGTTTTTCTAGGATCTCTAGACCTTTTATCAACTTTTATGCCTAAAATGGCCACCAAATCCAAATATGTCTCAAAATTGTTAATTCAGTTATTTCTTAATAACCAAGGTCAATTACAGGATACATCTTGACCGCCTCTTCCTTTATGTTTTGTGTGTTCCTCTTTAATGTAACTTTTATTATATTCCTTATTGTCTTACTAACCTGTTTTTCCTCTTGATGATGATTTGCATTCATGTTTTAAAAAAAGTTCAGATTTCATTAAGCCCGAGGCAATGTTGTACGTTAGTATCCCTTTAGTACTTGAGGTAGAGTATCCTTTTTAAATCTATTCGTACCTCATTTTACTAAATCCCCTATGTTTCTCCTTCCTTCTGGACTGCATAGAGAGATATTAATTAAACTTTTATCATAAAAACCTAGATCCAATATTAAAATTTTTTCATTCATAAGAAGGGGATTGCACATAAATAATGATCGCATGAAAAATCACGAAAAATCAAGACTTCGATAATTTATGGCTAGACGATATCAATTCTGAGCGTCGTGGGGTGCTAATCCTTCGTCACATGTAATCGACTATTAAACCCTTTAAAAATGAACTGTGGTATACACAATCCGTAAAATCAATATTGTAAGTTTTTAACTCATAATCATGGATTTTAATAGGTATCTAGTCATACCTAGCCTAAAATGATAGGTGGCAACTCCAAGTCATGGTCATTTTGTGATGACCATCCAGGACCGATTGGATAAGCTATTTATCTAACAGTGCTCACCTCAATTTTTACTCTATCACACTTAATTCAAATCCTAATCAAGGGATGATTTGAAGGTGAACTCCCTTTCCCTTTTTATTTTTAAATTATAGCATCACCACCATGTGTGTGTATGGGGAGGCATATCGCGATAACATCGCTTTTGAAAGTTCTTTCACCATACCTAAACTTTTGTTATTTCCCAAATCTGTCTTTTGCTTTATGAATGGAGCAAAATCACCAAAGAACCATAAGTCAATTTCTCTACATATGTCTAATAATTTCGCACACATTTTAGGGCTAAATTAATGAAAAGCCAAATCACCTCTTTGTTTTGATGTCCTTTCACCTAGTTATGACTTATACACATTTTCCATCCTTATGATTGAAAGAAAATTTTATATGTATCCTTAGTTAACCATAAAAAGTCATTGGAGCTTCGCTTAGATGGCATATTAAAGTGGTATATCTTACATCAATTGCAAAAAAAAAAAATTTTGATTGTGACATCATACATGTGATGTACTCAAATGATTTCAAAGGCAAAATGAAATTCCAATTATCTATTCCCTTTGAGGATTGTTCTTTAACAAAAATAATCATATTTGACATAAGAAATGGTCTTCTTTTATATCCCTTTCATGAATGAGAAAATTATCCCTTGCTACTTTTTTTAAGCCTATTAAATGTATTTTTTTTAATTATTAACTGTAGCCATGGATAGCCCTCCACACTGAGGAGCAAAGATGAAAAATAATCTTTTTGGGGAAACATGAGGAAAAAGATCTTACTTCTCAATTATGAAAAATGCCCTATGCCCTAAAGCAAAAGTTCTTGAACTCATTTTATTTAAAGAAAAAAAGCAAAAAAAAGAAGAGAGAAAAAAGAAAAACAAAGAAGAAATGAAATAAAAGAGAAAAAAATGAAACACGAAGGCAAGAAAATGAAACCCTTTGAGAAGTAAGAATGAAAGTCCTTATTAAAATAATGTTCCTTAGTTTGATTACCTTCAAATACATACGTTTGACCTGATTATCCATTTCTTCATAACCTTAAATGATGACCTACATTACATGCTTTAAAAGTCTATTTTGATTTAGCATGGATGTTTGACATGAAGATTATTTCCTCAAACTTTATCCCATCTCTTCAAATTGACATTTTGTCTTTGAATGAAGTTTAAATTCTTGAATGTATGATAGAAAAATCCAGAAAAAATAGAGAAGATGAAAAAGTTGAAGCTCTATGGTGAAAACCTAAAAATGGGCAATTTAGAGCCAAAAAAAAGGATAAAGGCAATTATAGAAATTTATGTATGATTATGCTAAAGTCCCAAAAAGAAGCAACAAGAACTATATTTTGATCTAACCCCTTTATTATTGAGAAATTTAAGAAGGTTAAATTTTTATGAATTGAAAACCTTTTTTTTTTCTTTACCAAAATTTAAACCTAACCTTAACATTTGTGAAAATGCCATATATCAAGAACTAAGAAAGGGTGCCCAAATGGGTTGTGTTTTAAAGCAAATATTTTCAAAGATTCATGTTCATTTATTAGCCTATATGAAGATTCTTTGATCTTCTCTAATATCTCACAAAGCTTTTCTTAATGGCTGGAACATTAACAATTTGAAATACCTAATTCACTTAAGAAGGCTAAATTGCGATTCACCTTATCTATTCTTAGAAGTAATTACCAACTTTCAGAGACCAAAATCATATTTTCTATGAAAAAGTTTTAATTTTTGAACATGGAAAATAATGATGTGGGGCAATTTTTATTTACAATTAGGGCATGATTAAAAAATGAGAAAATTTTTTGATAATTTTTTTTTCTTTTCAAAAAATTTAAATGATATGACATTAAGTTTTGAGTGATATTCCTAAGGGCAAAAGATTAATCAAAGGGCTTTTGCGTTTTCACTCTATGATAGGGAACAGTATTCAAAATAAGGGATGCATTGCATTAGTGATTAACCAAGTAAACACCTCCTATAACATTAACATCAAAGGAATTTTTAGCAATAAGATTCAAGGATAGAAAAAAGAATAAGATAAGAACGATTGAAAAGTCTGAGAAATGTCTTTAGGGAATGGAAAAATGTTGTTATCAACTTGCCATAACTACCCCTTAAAGATGGGAGGCATGCCTAACTTAAATATATCCTTGATAGGATCTTATGGCATGATAGAATGAGAAAAATGCATTAGTGGGGGGACTATCAAACAAATCGCTCATTCGACTGGTATTTAATGGCCACTGTGAAATGGAAAAAAATTCGAAGTCAACTTTGACCATTTGAGCAAGGTATGGTTAGACACCTATCAAAACTAACATTTCGAGTCATAAAACTTGAAGGATCGATTTTATGATCTATGTGCGCTAGAGTTTGATAGGAGACTCCATGAGTTGTTACATGTGAGGAAGGATTAGTACCCCTACAATGCCATAAATTGGCACCATTTAGCCATATAACATCATGATTTTGGTTTTCTTGATTATAATTTGTCATTATTTGTATATAATCCTTTTTATGATGTATCTTTTGGAAACAGAAAATTTAGGTTTTAATTTAAATTTTAACTCCTTTATTTAATCAGAAAGATAGACAAACATAGAGGTTTTAGTAATATAATTTTTGGATTTTTAATTTGAAGAAGTTAATCCATTTTGAGCACTAGAGTGATACTGACATAGAACATTACCTCGAGTTTTTAGAAATTCAATTTTTAAAACATGAATGCTAATTTATCATTAACAAAAGAAATTAGACATAAATAAATGCAATAAATATTGCAAAAAAATAAAACACATAAAAACAAGTATAGACACCCCATTTATCCAGGCCAACATCTAATGCATCAGAGATCACCATTCTAGGTGTCATTGAGGTCACTCATACAAGCTAAGGTAAGGTGTTAGGAAAGCTAAAGCTATATAAAGTTTATATTTTCATAAGTGTATATCAATATAGGGCCTTAACGTCATAAAAATTTCAAATTTTATAAAATGTACCGATACAAAATGTTAGTGTATTGATATATTACTTCATGTATCGATATATAGGCTTGTTGTGTCAATACAAGGCTTGGCAGTAGCTAAAATCACTATTTTTGGACAAAATATATTCACCATAGGCCTCTAGGTCTTAAGACTGGAAACATTTTTTACTCTTACTATTGATACATAGCTTATTATATCGATACTCATGGGTAAAAAGTATCTTGTGTATTAAAAAAACATGTTTTATATCGATATATCAAGGCATTTTTGCCTAGTTCGAGCCACTTTGCAGCATTTGAAAACCTGATTTAAACATATGTTTGCACTAAGGAACTAACATAAACCATTGCAAATCTTAACTATAGGCTTATGAATGGATTCAAACAAATTTTTGGCCCCAAACAATGAATGACAAAGGTCACTTTAATAAGATATATGGTTGTAAGAGGGTATGGCAGGCACATCTCCAGTTGCAAGCTATCACAACCTTTCTACCTCCTTGCTCAGCATGACAGAACCAATTAAAAGAGAGTCAAGTGAGCATGGTTGCTAGAGATATCCCATGGTGTAGGAGGGAAAGATCAAAAATACCCTTGCATTGTCTTCTAAAAATAGTAGCTGAGAATTAAATAAAAAAGTCCCAACTATCTCAAACAGAAAAGAACCTTCAGCAATCTTCGAAAAAGCTCTCTAGCAATCTCGAAAGACTTCATCCATTCCTAAAAATCCTCTAACAACTCCAATTCCAGAACTCACCAAAAACACTATTCCATTACCTTTCACTCTCAACCAGCCTCCATTCCTATAGCTCCCTAAAACCACCACCTGAACACCTTCAAAAATTTAACCTTTCACATACTTTCATCCTCAAAACACCCCACCAGCAACCATATTACCAGAAAGATTCTTCCTTTTACTCTTTTTTTGCTAAATAATAGGAAAAAGAAAGAAGGAACTGAGCTTAAAGTCACTGTTTAAAAAAAAGGGGAAAGTTCAAGCTTTTGCTGGTGTATTTTCTACCTTGTTCCATACATTTTTTGTTTTGATCATCCATTTCATTTTAGTGAGCCCTCCATGCTACCATGACCCTTTTAAGACTTTTATGCATTATTGTTGCCTTCTTCGTGGTAGTCTTAGGATTTTGATGACTCTTTTGGCACCTTTATTTTGTTTGGATATATTAACTCGCCATACTTTATTTTTATCATCACAAAGCCTCAGTTCATGCATCTTTTGCCATGTTCCTTCCATATTCATATATCCATCTCATATTTAAGTGGTCACTTTAACATGTCTTATGTATGTTCATGCATTTTCTTATGTTTTAAAGAGTCTCATGAAATAAAAATGTTGTTTTGACAACTCCAATATCCTTTCCTTTAGTTTAAACATGTTCATATCATCTCCATACACCTTATTTGTCATCTTCTTGCATTTACATCACCCATTTTCATGTCAAATTGTAATCTTTTATGTTTGCATGTTTAATCCACATTTGTCTTTGTATGTGTTGTATTTTGTTCATGATATCTCCTTTAAAATGCTTGCTTGTTTCTTAAAACCTGATTTTTAGAAAATCCCTAAGTTAAGTTCATGTTACCTCCAATAGATAAAGAATAGCATGGACTTAATGCTTTCATAAAATTGGTATTCCAATCTTGGGGACAAAGCAAACATT